>JARQZK010005105.1:162500-202500 GCA_030704885.1 Cynegetis impunctata | reverse complement strand
TGATTCACCTCTCATTCTCTGATATTATTCAATTAGAGTTGTTATGGAATTAAAAAATGATGAGATATCACTAGTATCAGTTCAATATTCCCAAAACACTTTATGATTTATATAAAAATAAAACGCCAATATGAAACATATATAGGTAGTTCGAAAGTGAATAGAATGAAATATTTCCAAATTGGTGTCTGGAGTATGAAGATTTCTATTGGAAGATTATTTTGTTTGGGTATTGATTATATGCACATACATGTACGTACTGGGAAGAATTTCACATTTTCGTACATTGATCATGGGTTGCGTAAACTGAAATGTGGTTGAATTCTTGAAGAAGACATTCTTCGTCGAATAATGTTAATTATCTTCCAAATCCTAGGCATTTTATACCTTATTCTATGAAATTTTTTCATGTAGAGCTGCAATTTTTAAAAAATTTTGAAATTTTACTGGTAATAGTTCAATATTTCCAAAACACTCTGTAATTTAGATGAAAATGCTACGTCAATATAAAACATGACTTTTGGCATTCAAAAAAATGCAATAAAAAATACAGGTCCGTATTTGAAAATTGAAAGTTGAGGGTGGCCCAATTTATACGACACCCTGTATATAATTTTTATTCAGATATTTAGATAGCCTACAAAAAGCGGCAATGGCGAAGTGACAATTATTTTGAAAACAACTCATTAAATAAAAAGATATAGGCAAAAAAAGGATTTCGAAATTTTCGATTTTTCCTATATAACTCCAGAACTAAAGGAGCTAGATCAGATTTTTTGTATTCATATAACTGACCTCTGGAATATGCTACTTTGCCCCCATTTAACCATCGCTCTATCTCTTACCGTTATCGATATCCCCATGCATATACTCGAATTTGAATAGCCCTGTATATATATATTTATACTAGCTGACCCGGCAAACGTTGTTCTGCCATATAAATTATTTTTATCTATCTATCTTTCTATATATATATATATATATATATATATATATTTCAATTTTAGGGTTCCATACCCAAAGACTTCGCTGTCTGTCCGTCCATCTGTCTGTCACCAGGCTGTATAACAAGAACCGCGATAACTAGACAGTTGAAATTTTCACAAATTATGCATTTCTGTTGCCGTTATAACAACAAATACTGAAAAAAATATTTAAGGGGGGCTCCCATACAACAAACGCGATTTTTTTGCCTTTTTTTGCACGATATAAATAATGGCAACAGGTAGGCCACTTGAAATATTCGCAACATACTCAGTTGTATCTTTACTTCAATAATAGATAAGCGGTCATCCATAAATTACGTCACACGAATTTCATGCTTTTGCTGCCCCTCCCCCCGTCCTTGTCACAGCTGGTCACATTTGTGAGACTCCCCCCCTCCCTAGTGTGACGTCACATATTTTGCAAATTCACATTTACAAATTATTGAATGAAAACAGCGGTTATGAAATCAGTTTTATTTACATTTAAATTATTTTTTAATGAAATTAACATCGAATCTACAAAACAAAAAGCAATTAATTATATGAATTAAAGAAATTAACAAAACGAAAAACGATTGGATATGTTAATTGAAGAAATTAACAAAAAATAAGAATTATATTAATCAAAGATACAAACTTAATAATCTTGAGGTCATTCTTCTAAATTATTTATAACTGGCATAGCAGCCACTTCGTTCTCGTTTGAGTTGTTAATGTCGGAAACATTAGTTGTGTCAACGTCTTCCTCATCCAACCATACAGCAACATCGTCATCATCCACACAAAGAAGTTCTATGGCACGTCAAGCAGCAAAGGACGAATCTTCGCGATGGGTAAAACTTCTTGTTGCCTCTTATGTAATTGCTTGTTAGTCCAAGCAACAGAGCACAATATAAGTCGTTTTTTGACATGGATTCCATCTGAAAACCAACTATGCCATCGTGAGCAGGGTAGTTCATAGATTAATTGTGTTATGTTTTGCACACGCAAATACCATTATTTATTTTTTTATAAACAATTTTAATAAAAAAATCATACTTTTATTACTTTTTAATTTATAACTAATAAACTAATGGAGTAATCTGGATAGTGTCGAAGAGTATGAGTACTCGCCCGACTTAATCGGATGATTAGTAACGAAGATAACAATTGATAGCCAAAGAATTTTTTATTTATTTATTAATTTAATAATTTCGTTAATTTACAACTTACAGGTCTCTGCTTTTGCAAAAAGGTTGCAATGTTTAATTACTTAAAGTTAGTAAAAAGAACGAACGCTGTACGATAATTGTTGTTAATGTAATTGCAATTTTATGTATTTAAAAGGACTAATTGTAAAATAGCTAGTATCGACTGAGGTACTCGGATTTCAATTTTGAAAAGAGATTAATTAACTAGACGTAAAGTGCAATAAAACGGTCATCTCGGATTTTTGAATAAATTTTGCAAAGTTAGTTAAAAAAGGGCACAAAAATGGCTCCGAACGACCGACCCTACGAATATGGTGCAGTAGTAACATCGGCGCGCCGCGAGATTGTATTACTATTAAGCGTTCTCCTCTTCTCCTTCTTCCCCCACTACTGCACCATATTCGTCCGGTCGGCCATTCGGAGCCATTTTTGCGCCCTTTATTAACTAACTTTGCAAAATTTATTTAAAAATCCGAGATGAACGTTTTATTGCACTTTACGTCTAGTTAATTAATCTTTTTTCAAAATTGAAATCCGAGTACCTCAGTCGATACTAGCTATTTTACAATTAGTCCTGTTAAATACATAAAATTGCAATTACGTTAACAATAATTATCGTACAGCGTTCGTTCTTTTTACTAACTTTAAGTAATTAAACATTGCAACCTTTTTGCAAAAGCAGAGACCTGTAAGTTGTAAATTAACGAAATTATTAAATTAATAAATAAATAAAAAATTCTTTGGCTATCAATTGTTATCTTCGTTACTAATCATCCGATTAAGTCGGGCGAGTACTCATACTCTTCGTAATTTAATTATCTACAAATTTGCTATTGACACTATCCAGATTACTCCATCAGTTTATTAGTTATAAATGAAAAAGTAATAAAAGTACGATTTTTTTGTTAAAATTGTTCATAAAAAAATAAATAATGGTATTTGCGTGTCCAAAGCATAACACAATTAATCTATGAATTACCCTGCTCACGATGGCATAGTTGGTTTTCAGATGGAATCGATGTCAAAAAAAAATACCTATTGCTTAGACTATGTGTTGATTAGTGGTCTTGTATGATGCAAAATATACACCATCATACGGAACTTGCATCAAATGTGATGACGCTCGGAGATCCAAAGCTAACTGAAGTATTATAGTGGAGCAAATTTACCTTCTGGGTAAGAACCCCCCTCGCAATAGTCGCCAAAGACTGGATCGTCGTACACCACAACATGGGACAACCTCGCATGTTACTATTTGTAATAAATATTGAGCTTCACGCAAATGATTTGCGTACCAAGTCGCATAGATTTTGAAATGTGACATCACGAAATTTAGGACCCCTCCCACCCGCTTGTCACACAATGTCACACTTCATCGACCCCCTCCCTCCCCCTCAAGGTGTGACGTAATTTATGGATGGCCCCTAATGAGATCAAAATAAAATAAATATTTAAGGGGGTCATAGTCAATGGTACGGAACTCTTCGTGCGCGAGTCCGTCTCTCACTTGGCCGATTTTTTTTTAATACCCAAGTAGTACGTTGTTTATATCTCAACCAATCTCTATACTTTAATAACTGATTAATCTATCGCCTCCGTGGAGTTCCGACACCAAATTATTCCAATTCATTTGAAAAGCGGTGAATTTTTGAAATATCAAGATGGATACCTACAAAAGTTTAAAATAATAGACAGCTGTTTCATCAGTTATGTCTACCAACGTGTTTGATAACTGCGCAGAATGCCCCACTATATTTGACAATCTTTCAGAAGAAATACTTTTCAGTTTGCAGACACACCAAACGTCTGCAAAATTTATCCGGTTCGTGGATATATAATCAAAATGAAAATATGCCATACTTTATGGGCGAGGATCTTGATATTTCTTACATTTCCTCAGTTCCTTCTGGGAATTTTTAAATTAAATTAGTTTGTTCAAATAATTGTTCTTGTATTTTAATTTTTTATTCATTTTGACACGTGCTGCTTACACTTGAAGAATAATGCTTTTATTATATATATATATATATATATATATATATATATATATATATATATATATATATATATATATACATATATATATATATATATATATATATATATATATATATATATATATACATCAGAGCTCCGTCACTAACGTCAAAAAAGTTATTCCCTTATTTTTGTTCTTCCTGCGAATTTTTGGATAAAATTGTTCAAATAAATGTTTCTATATTTGGATGTTTTATTCATATTTACACGTGTTCCTTATACATGAAGAATTATGCTTAATATATATATATATATATATATATATATATATATATATATAATATGTATATATATATATATATATATATATATATATATATATATATATATATTAATAAATATATATATGTATATATATATATATATATATATAAACAAATTCAGGAACATTTTTTAATTCGTCATTTTTTTTATTACTTTTTAGAAAAAAAGGGGGAACTTTCGTCATATATATATTTATATATATATATATATATATATATATATATATATATATATATATATATATATATATATATATATATATATATATATATATATATATATATATATATATACACTAAGTCTATTCGGAAGGGCTATGGAGGCGAAAAACCTTAAAACTCAAGACGGCCGTCAAGGAAGAGTTGAAACCCACATACTTCCTCACATCACCTTTACGTCAATCCTCTAAATTAATCTTTAGAAATGGCGTGCAAAACCTCAAAAACCACGAAAAATTCAGAAATATCTACTTTAGAATTTTCCGAAGCTTTCGGTCAAATTTCCCCAGCGCTAACATCCCTATTGCGTGATTAAGTATTATCCAAACATTCACGTATCAGTGACGTCTGAAATATTTTAATGTGGCAGAAGTGATCGAATGAAATGTTAACATCCTCGGAGACTGTATGAAGACCGTACCGTGTCCCTATCGGGACTGAGCTAGTTAGTCGAGTACTTAGCGTACGCTGGCTAGTATTTGGGAGGTCTCGGGTTCAAACCCCAGAGCCGACTGGTCTGCCATGAGTTTTTTTCAGAGATTTCCTCATGGTAATGTAAGTCACTGCTTGCAAACTTACAAGGCGAATGCTGGGCCAGTATTAATCTTCTGCACCCTACCCACACTTCCTATGTTCCATAAATATCTCGTCTCACCTATCCTTAATGCACTTGTACATACAAGTAGTGTATCCTCTGATCTGGCTGAAGGAGTTAATCCCAAACTCAAGCTGCCCGCCTCCCTGACACATACTTCAAGGAGGAATGAAACACGCGTGTTTCCTTCCTTTTCTTTTCCCTACTGCGGCATTGTCTGTGATTTGGGATGGAGAAAATTCACTGATGAACTCATTGTGAGTTTCCGGTGTTTGAAGTCGGACACAAAGAGGCCGAACACACCCTCTTTGGCCTGCCCCAGGCTGTACGAGTGACGTTATTCGGATTGGGCTCATTAGAACAATTCGATTGGCCCTATTATTTGCATACGGGATGGAATTGAAATTGATTTCTTGTACGGGGTCAATTTCCATCTACTTATTTCGAGTGACGTGGAGTGTATAAATTCATTTGACCCACGAACATATTTTTGCAGATACAGCCGGCTTATTTGAAAACAATTAATTTCATAAAACAAAATGATTTCCAAATTATTCATAAATATACCTAAAGGAACAAAATAGAATTAGTTAAAATCCCTTGAAGTTTTTGAAATTAATCATAATAGAAATAATTTATTGTTCACTTGAACCTACATTATTTGTTTATTTTACCTTAGATACGGTTGCTATAAATACACTCATAATGTAATATAGTTTTGGTTCGAATTGGTTGGGGGGTTGGCCCCCTGGGGAAGAAATAAATCTTGTTTACTTTATAAAGGTCGCCTATTTCGCAGAAAAACTTTGTAGGTAGGTATTTTCGGAACATATCTTGAATAGGATTGTTTTGGTTCGAATTGGTTGCGGGTTGACCCCTTGGGGGAATAAATAAATCGTGTTTCTCATGATAAAAGGCATAATTCTGGAGCAATGGGATTGAAAGTGTGTAAGTAGGTAGTTTCCTATTATATATTGGATGGTATTGGTTTTGGTACGAATTAGTTGGGGGTATACCCCCCAGGGGATGAAATAAATCTTGTTTACACGATAGAACGCGCCTACCTACTTTGTAGGTAGGTAGTGTCGTATGATATCTTGGATGGTATTTATCTCGAGAAGAATTGACTCCCCGGAGAAAGAAATAAATATTGTTTACACGATAAAGGGCGCAATTTTGTAGAAATATTTTTGAAAGTACGTAGTTTCATTTGATATCTTGGATGCGATTGGTTTTGGTACGAATTGGTAGGGGCGTTGACCCCCCTGGGGAGGATATCAATATTGTTTACATATTAGAGGGCGCAATTTTTTTTGGATTTGAAACAAAAATCATAATTGAATGAATAGATATTTTGAACAGGATACATTGTTGAATTTAAAGATGAGAAACATAATTTGGAGTATCACGCCGCCATCATTCGAAATACTGCTATTCTAATCGATGAAATTATGTAATTAACATTTAATATTTGAATAAATTCTCCAGATTGAAATTAGAAATCAACCGTTATTAACTGGTCATTTGATAATTCGATTTAAGCACAAAATTGTCATCATTCCATAATACATTATAGGTGAAATAACTCCGGTAAACATTAATGCCCTCAATATTGACTGTCTGTCCATGATGTCACGTAATCCGCACAAAGAAAATCAAGTAAATCGGGGGAAGTTCCATCGGAGGCGGATTGTAAGATGGAAAATCGATAAGAAATTATTGCCTTTCAAGTGCCTAGCTATTAAATTGCGTCAACAGGGAATGATGAAAATCATGGAACTGCATGGGCGTGGCCAGTTTATATTCATAATAATGTAAATAAAGTTTAGGTTTTTGATTTTCACTTTATTTTGTTAAACATAACATTTGTTTCGCTAAACACAGTGGCTTCATTATTACATACTAACTTTTGCAATGAGAATATTGAAAGATGAAGGAAGGGAATTTACAATAAGAATAAGGAAAAACCTAAACGTAATCTCTTAGCAGGTAGAAAGTACAAATTGTTAATGACTTGGGAAAAACACAACAGGCACAAATATTCAATATTACATCTGGAAAAGATTTAACAACGGTGAATAATTCATATCTAATTCGTCATTCAACAAATTAGTGGATTGTTTCATACTATTATTTCAGGAGCTTATGATAAATTGAGTTTATAGCCTTTCTTTTCTATATATAAAATTTCAAATTTACTATTAAAAATATGATTATGTTCCAGGAGATGTGATTCATAAGTGGAATCTAATTTTTCCTTGTTGTAACTTCTTTTACGTTCTGATATTCTAACTCCGAAGTTTCTGCCGATTTGGTCAACATATTCTTCTTTTCATTTGTATAATGTAATAGTAGTAGTAGTAGTATTTATTAATCACCAAATTACATGAATTTACAAAAACATACAATAGAAAAAAGAAAGAAATGAGCGATTAATATAGGTAGTAGGAAAGGTTTGTCAAACCGAGTCTTATTAACTGATATTTTTCAGCGACAACATAGGTATTGATGATTCACTTAAGTTTTTGGAAAACTTGTCTGTTAAACATCAATATCAAAATAATTTCCTTTGAATATGGTCAAGATATAATGTGCTTTGAGATACTCCGGCAGACAATATAATGCCTATACTTCTAAAATAGTGTCAACAATATCAATAGTAGTGAATAATATTCTCAGTATACTACAAAAAAGACATAACAAATATAAATCACATATAAATCCAAAAGTATAAAATCTCTCAACATGCAGGTAATGTAAAAATTGTAAAACATAAAAGCTTGAATATGTAAACGTATAAAAAATATCAAATGTTACAATATAAAATACAAAATACAAACTCGTGCCAAATTGAAAGCATTCAATGTGTTAGGTGGGGACGTAAAAAACAATGTGAAAATTGAGAAATTAATTCAGTGAAATTTGTTCACAGTAATGTTATATTCTCATCTTTGAGCCTCCTGATCACTGAAATCTTGAATAACCTAAACTCGTAGTCCGTTTTTATATGATCTGGAGCAAGATTAAACAATTTGGGTCCAATATATGTAATTGATCTCTGTCCAATAACTTTGTTCATTTTCGGTATATCTAGGCGACTCGCTTTTAGTCGGGTTTCATGTCCGTGTTGATGATTTTTGAACTTATTTCTGTTGTGAAATATAAATATTAATAGTTGCTTAAAGTAAAGATATCTCAAACTCATCAGTTCACAATATTGGAATATTTGTACCGATGGGAAACGAAAATTTAAATTATAGATAATATTGAGAAATCGTTTCTTTAGTACCATAAGCGGTTGTACAGTTGTACTATAGACTGTTGTATACTTTAGGACATGAACCACAAGTTAGCTTATAACTTATTTTGTTGTGTAGTTTTATCTTTTGAATTTTTAATATGTTTTGCTATGGTATTCTGAGTTTTTAATAGCATAATACATAGACTCATTATCACAATAAAATTACACTAAGAAATTACAAATCATAAAACAAGTAGCTCACTCACAGTAATGGATTTCCTCTAAAAATAATAGATAATATTTTGGCAAGAAGATTGTATAACGCAGGCATTTTTCAAGTTTATCCGAACGTAATAGATAATGATGAAAACTTTAAATTATTAGCTTATAATATAGGTGACCCATCATTCAAAATTTCAAACTTTTTGTCAAATCGAAATTTAAAAATATCATACAAAACTCAGAATACCATTGGAAAACATATTAAAAATTCAAAAGACTATTTCACTCATTCCATTTTTAGTGAGGAAGTTTCCATAGCTACTCTCGTTTCACAGCGATAAAACATGCAAGCCGGCAAAACTTACTATGTTAGTATTTCAGCGATTATTTTTTGACGTTTCTTAAAACCAATGAAATGCTTCTTTATTTGTCACAAAAGTAAGTTTTAACCAATGATGTCATTATTATAGTGGGAATAAATATTTTGTGATTATTCTCGGGAATAATCACTGTAGCTTTTATTTGCTTAACAAGTGTCAGATAGTTGTCAAAATAATTACCTAATTGTGTCAACGCGATATATAAAATGGATGAGAATCATCGGTTTAGTACCTTTTCTGATGCAGAAATAACAAAGAATATTTTGAATCAAAAAATAATCTAGTCAAATATAACTCGCGAGTTCGATAAATTATAGAAAATAATTTGACAGATTTTGTTGCCATTTGGAAATAGCCACTCTACCTGGCAACAAGTTTTGAAAAAACAAGTTTTGAAAAAATCTGTCAAATTATTTTCAATTTATTCTCACTCTCTTGTTATATTATTCCTGACAATTCCACTCATGTATAATAATTCCCATTTGAGAGAACGAAAATCGTAGTTTGCTATCGAATAAATAGGAAGGAACAGAAATGCAAGTGGATAAAAATATCGGATAAATTACGTTACCTTACCAACGCTAGCAATTATTCGTTTAGCAAGCGTTGCATCAGTTTGACAATTGTAAATGTCGAAAGCAGAATTTTACAACAAATACCTAATATTCCAGTAAATATGTTGAGATTTGGAAATATTAGCGAGGCAGAAATAATAAGGGCGATCGAAAAATCAACTCCTGAAAATACAGAAAAAAATTATTCTTCCATTTGGAATCAATTTAGCGAATTTTGTAAACAACGAAACTTCAATTTGGGAACCAGTCAGTGGAAAATGTGGCAGGAATATTGATAGACTGGGGCTTTAATATGAAGAAACAGATGGGAAAGATTATAAAGAATATGTGGTGAAAACAATTTGGAACACAACTGCGAAAATGTTGCAAACCATGTATTTCGAAAAATTCAATGTTACTTTCAATCCTTTCACTGATTTGGCATTAACAATAATTCATGAAATTGTCGTACCAAATAGGTACCACGCGAGCTCAGATTTAGCAGGATATTTTTTGTGGTTGTTTTCTCATACTTACTTTCATTGGCAATTTAACTCGATCTGTTCAGACAGATTTTGTCAGAACAGCTCTCGTTAAATTGCCAATGAAAGTAAGTATGAGAAAACAACGACGAAAAAATATCCGGCTAAATCTGAGCTCTAGTGGTATTACCCCCGACAATATTTTGACATTTCTCACAAAAATCGTTATTTCCTTGACTTTCTGAAATGTGACCATATTACTGTTAGACATATTTTCTTGTGAAATAGTCATGTCGAATACCACTCGAGATGAAATTTAAGCAGGTAAAATTTCTCTCTTTTAACATTCAAGTTTGTTGCTTAGACAATTTCGCTCATGACAAAATCTTGATACAAATGTCATTCGCGAAATTGCCTAAGCAACAAACTTTCATATTACAATCGAGAAATTATGCCGGCAAAATTTCATCTTTAGTGGTATTATATATGATAAATCAACTCCTATATAAAATGTACTATTTAACGATGACAGTTTTGTCAGTTTGACAGCGATAAAAAAGGTGCATCTTTTTTTATCACCGATAAAAACTCATGTTCCTCATAACTAGACTACATCTAGTAGCCGTGGATGTCACTTTGATATTTATTCAGTCAGTGGTGATTATTTAACTTCGTTGATATAAAAGCCTTAAAGATGAGTCGTTTTGGTGAAGTTTCGACTGAGCATATATTCTGTCGTTGATTTATCTTGCCAAAAAACACTCGAGCTTTTCTTATATCAGATGAATTTCTCTTCAACTCAAAGTTTTGCCAATCATTAATTTTACTCGAAAAACTGACATTAGATAAAATCGCTCCACCTTCGGTGTCGCGATTTTATCATATCAGTTTTTCTCGTAAAATTAATGATTGACAAAACTGTTTCGTTACAAAGAGAAATTTATCCGATAAAAAAAAAGCTCTTGTGTTTTTACTGTTGATAAAACTACACAACAAAATAAGTCAGGATCTATATATAAGCTAACTGAAAAATTAGATTCCACTTATGCATCACATTTCCTGGAACATAATTATATTTTTAATAGTGAATTTGAAATATTACATATTATAGAAAAGAAAGGCTATAAACTCAATTTATTAGAAGCTGTTGAAATCAATAGTACGAAACAATCCAATAATTTGTTAAATGACCAATCAGATATGAATAATTCACCATTGTTAAATCTTTTCTAGATGTAATATTGAATATTTGTGCTTGTTTGTTCTTTACCCAAGTCACTAACAGTTTGTACTTTCTACCAACTAAGTGATTACATTTAGGTTTTCCATATTCTTATTGTATATTCCCTTCCTTCATCTTTCAATATTCTCGCTGTAAAAGTTAGTATGTAATATACATCTGAAGAAGCCACTGTCTTTGGCGAAACAATTGTCGTGTTAACAAAATATAGTGAAAATCTAAAACTCTGAAGTTTTATTTGCAATATTATAATGGATTTTCACCAAGTATCGGCCCAATCGATTGGTTAGTTTATATTCAGTTTCAAAACAAATTCTGTTCTCCTCGATCGAATCCCTAACATCGACCTGTCGGATTATATTCGGCGAAATTTATTTGCCACGCCACCGAAGAAGTAAATTGGATTCGGCTACTGGCGCAATGATCAAGTTATAAAGTCAGATTACATTGAATCAAGTCGCCGAGAGAAGAGCGCAGAGTGTTTTCTATGGTTCTTTACGCCCTAGAAATTACATCAATATTACTTTAAAGTTCGGAACGATTCAGAAGAAAGATTAATTCGGCGGTCTTTGAGTACATTTGATGAAAATGAGATACTCCCTGAATTAGTTAATTATATCTCACTCGCCCTATAAAGTGTTCCTATGACTGTCTGAAATGAAAGATATATATATATATATATATATATATATATATATATATATATATATATATATATATATATATATATCTATATATATATAACAACAAAGAAATTAGTCGCGGGAAAATATTAAACAAGTAAAGCAGAATAATCGGTATAGCCCGCTTATATGGAAGCAGCCGTTGACACGTGTTTCGGACTCTTTGGTCCTCATCAGAACGGCGTAGCCAAGCATTGGATTGAAAACTTGGAGATGAAAACAGCACTACAAACGAAATCCCCTGCTACGGAAGACAATTCTTTTGTGTGATCACGTAAAATTTTTGGGAATTTTGTTGGACCAAGACCTCAGGTGGTCTCTACATGTAGATTATGTGGCTAAAAAACTGAATTCGGCATTCTAAGCCATAAATAGAATAAAAAATTGTCTATCTACTGCACCTATTATGGAAGTGTATCATGCGCTTGCATATAGTCACATAAATTATAATATCATGTTATGAGGTATTTCTGTTGATAATCGAAGAGTCTTCATAGCACAAAAACGTATAATAAGAACAATTTTTAAACTAGGACCTCGAGAATCTTGCAAGCGTGCATTTATTGTAAATAAAATATTAACTACACCTTGTATT
Source organism: Cynegetis impunctata (assembly GCA_030704885.1). Classification (NCBI taxonomy): domain Eukaryota; kingdom Metazoa; phylum Arthropoda; class Insecta; order Coleoptera; family Coccinellidae; genus Cynegetis; species Cynegetis impunctata. The sequence goes on along the minus strand of JARQZK010005105.1, from coordinate 189,813 downwards.
TATATATATAAGTGTCTACTCCATGTAAAGGAAAATGGAAGTAAGTTTATAAAATTGGGTAGTTTTTATTGTTATGACACAAGAAATGTTGAAATTCTTTCTATCCCTAAACATGGTTCTGCCAGGTATGAAAACTCACCAGCTTATCAGTGCATTAAACTGTTTAATCATCTACCTTACTCGATGAAATGCCTTGGTCATGCTAGGTTTAGGAAAGTTATGAAGTCGGTGCTCCTGACAAAATGTTACTATAGTGTAAGGGAGTACCTGACCGATAACCATATCACTTATGAATAACTAATTATTACTAATTACTAATTAATTAATATTGACGTGTCCAACACAATTATGTAATTGTCTAAATGGATGTAATAAACATTATTATTATTATTAATATTATAATCATACATTTGTGGCTTATTGTTTGAACTCTGCGGTTTGGGAGATTTGGTCAAACTTTGCCACGGAGGCGATTAATGCCATCCGCGAGATCTCAGATCATTTACAAAGATCATTTCTTTGTTGTTGTTAATTTACTCGGTCTGAGATCATTTCTTATTATCACACTTTTTCACGTATCTTTCATTATTTTTGAGATATTATGCAAATAAGGTGGTTTCTTTGAAAATTCGAAATTTTTTTTTCCTTAAAATCGTGATTTTTTCGAAAAATATGTGTTCCTAAGCAGCCAAACTGCTAGAATCCATCAAACTCTTTATACTAAAGTTAATTCTAGACGGAATACGATTAATTTTAATTTTGGTGGAAATGGCACTTACCCATTGATTTAAAAAAAAACCATTAGATGTTCCCCTTTTTTTCATTACAGCTCACTCATTTTACGTGCAAAAGACTTTTAACAGCTTATTTCAAGCACTATAAAATCTTTTTTCACTAGCATGCATAAAATTTATTCGCTCTCCGCTAGATGGCATTGAATACATCGATTAAATTTCAGACAAAATAAAAAACAATTTTGTTCATCACAATATTAACGTTAAAATGCATATTTTTGGAGATATTTGCAAAAAACCGTTGAAAATCGTGGGAAAATTCCGAATTTTTAATTGCCAATAACTTGAAAAGTATTGGGTTTCTGAAAAAACTTTATAGAACATTTTTTGCTTAAAATTAGGTCTATTAGGATATCCGAGGTTATTTTGAAAAAAAAATTCCACCGCCGAAAAGGCAACCACCCCCAAGGTGAAAACGGAGTTCGGGTCGATATCACTTTTGAAGTTAAGGGTAAGATAAGCCTAATTCCAAAATATGCATAGTAAAAAATTTCTGAGCTAAGAAGCTTCAATGACTGCACTCTCCAGATTCTACATTTCCATCGAAAATTTTCGTTTGATGTATTTGTGATTGAATCAATCGGGTTGTTGAAATAGTTCTTTATGTACCAAGTGCGTTATATTGATCCTTACGCCCGGAGGGAAACATTCGGCCCGAGGGATGAATTATTTTATTATAATGAAAAAGCGATTTTAAAATCGGTTCATTACTCCTATAGGTACTTTCCATTTTCCTTCTCATAGTAGGCATGTCATTTGTTGATATTTTGACGTTTGTGAATATTTTTGTCATCATATTTAGTGAATGTCATTGCTGCTTTCTTTGTGTAGTCTTATAGAAATAATGGAAATGAAAATGAATTTACCCAAGAATATCATACAAAATGCAGCCAAAGCTGCGAATAATTTATTGCCGGAGAAATCCAGAGTCGTATACAACAAGGATTAAAAGTATCTAATCAATGGAAGTTGCTTCATTTCTCCTCCTACAATTAGCGGGCGTTATGATCCAAAACGCCCGATCATTACGCCCTAGGGCATAATGAGTGTGTTTATAGCAACCGGATCCAAGGTGAAATAAACATATAATATACAAGTGAAAAATAAAAAAAGTTATTAATTTTTTTAATGTATTTTGAAACGTTGACTATAGAGCAATAGAGTAAAATGAATATTATAATTCTAGATCGCTTCATACTGTGCACCAAATTTCTATTTAGAACATATATTTCATATATTTTAGTTTCTATGTAATCCAAATTGTAAGGCTTGGTAAGTATATACGTAAGTTAATATATACACTACCTAACTTCCAAGTTCTATCACGACAGACGAAATAGTCGGCCGCTCGTAATCGCAGTCAAAAATTGCTGCATCCCCACCTCTACTACGCCACCCCGCACGAAAATGAGCAACCTTTACATCATTAAATTCGCAAATTAAATAATCTTCAACTTTTATTTAGAGTTTTTTCCTGCAATGTGACATCCAAAAAGCTCTCACGCAAAAATACAGTGTATTACGGTTGAAAAATTATTTTTCCGTGCATTTAAATTTATTTTCCGTCGACCTCTAAATAAAAGCTTACTTTAACGTACACGAAATTGATCATTAATGACCCATTTTAATGTGCAATTTCTCCTATTTTAATGTATGATTGTCATGGGCAACCAAACACAGAAGTATTCAGCACGGAATAGTTGAATTATTCTGTGTCTGTACTGTTATTCCACAGAGAAAAGGAATTCATAATTCAAATCGAAAAATTTAACTCTATACAAAATAAAGTAGAAACTGCGGAAAAAATTTTATGCAATAATCCTTCGAAAGTAAATAACACTTCAGCTTCCACCAGTTCCACTTATTCCTTATCGGATATTGTAGGTAATGTGAACTATTCAGAATGTCACATGTCTAATATTCCATCTATGAATTTCTCAAAGTGTTCCATCGGGAGCATAAATATGAATATATCGAAATGAACATAGAAATTTATATTGTGTCAAGTGTATCTATCATGCAAAATAAAAATTTATTTCAATCAAGAATTTATACTCAATTCATGATGAGGTCGACGGAAAAATCTTGTAATAAACTCGTTTATTAATGTAGCGATTAATGGTCTCGAACTATTAACGCGCTCGCTCCGCTCACGCGTTAAAATATCTCAACCATTAATCGCTGTCATTAATAAACTAGTTTATTAAATAACTAGTATGAAACAACTATTAGGTTTACCGTGAAAATAAAGAGGACCATTATTGTAGCCTATTTTATAACAAACACAATAAAAAATATTCAACTTGCGAAGATTCAGGTGTTTCCGTAGATATTGACATTTTCATTCTTTGAGGTGGGGTAGGGGGTGAAGCTTCATGGGGATTTTTGGGGATCCTCTGGTAGTGGTTTATCGATGGTGAAAACTTACGCCAATTTTTTTCCTATTAAAACTTCCATTGACTGCGCTATAATGGAACTACTGATATATACATTTTGAGGGGACAATTTTTGTATATGTTGTACATTATACCCTTTTCATAAAAAAGCAATTGTTTTTCATGCAACCATAAATTTTTTATGAAACAATTATGTTTCAATCGATACTGAACAAAAATAACGGAAAAATGAACAATCCATTATCATGAGTGATCATTCAATTCGAAGCAAAATACATGAATAAACAAACGAACGTTTTCGATGTAACTTTATTGACCAGTTGAATATTTCAGCTTATTAGCCAACAGAAAGGAGCATCATGCCTCATTTATTTTGTTGAGCTACCTATATCGTTTTGAAACTACATGAAATTCTCTGGTAGCGCCCTCTTTACTTAATAGATAGTATTGAAGGTACTGGTAAAATTGGTGTTACAGAACTCTGTTCACAGAAGGTATTGATCGTCCATTCTACAACGTTGTTCCAACATATTAGTCTGTCCGCTTAATAATAGAGGGCAGGTTGGGTTCTTGCCAAAGTGAAGTTTTAAAATGTGGTTAGCGGAAAATTTGAGGCCAATTTGTGTGGATTTTATTCAGTCATGATTTATGGTGCTTGAAAACTATAAAAAAACTTTGGCATAGTTATATATAAAGTTTTTAACGAGTTTTATGAAATATTTTCAAATATTCCATTATTATTCCTACAAACTGACCTCATATAATTATTTTTTCCGTCGACCTCTAAATAAAAGCTTACTTTAACGTACACGAAATTGATCATTAATGACCCATTTTAATGTGCAATTTCTCCTATTTTAATGTATGATTGTCATGGGCAACCAAACACAGAAGTATTCAGCACGGAATAGTTGAATTATTCTGTGTCTGTACTGTTATTCCACAGAGAAAAGGAATTCATAATTCAAATCGAAAAATTTAACTCTATACAAAATAAAGTAGAAACTGCCGGAAAAATTTTATGCAATAATCGTTCGAAAGTAAATAACACTTCAGCTTCCACCAGTTCCACATCTTCCTTATCGGATATTGTAGGTAATGTTAACTATTCAGAATGTCATATGTCTAATATTCCATCTATGAATTTCTCAAATTGTTCCATCGGGAGCATAAATATAAATATATCGAAATGAACATAGAAATTTATATTGTTCAAGTGTATCTGTCATGCAAAATAAAAATTTATTTCAATCAAGAATTTATACTCAATTCATGATAACGTCGACGGAAAAATCTTGTAATAAACTCGTTTATTAATGTAGCGATTAATGGTCTCGAACTATTAACGCGCTCGCTCCGCTCGCGCGTTAAAATATTCAACTATTAATCGATGTCATTAATAAACTAGTTTATTAAATAACTATTATTCGTATTTTCCACGAAAATAATAGACTGTTACTCTGTATCGTAAGGGAACAGTGAGGTGCGGGAGTTGTTTTTTGATATATATATATATATATATATATATATATATATATATATATATATATATATATATATATATATATATATATATATATATATATATATATATATATATATATATAAATTGTTCAGTAGGTATATGTAGACATTTCCAGCGACCCCATCTAATCAAATGAGCTGAAATTTGTTATCTGAGGCAGAACGAAGCCATCAAAATATGAGCAACTTCAAATAAAATTGGGTTATTTTAAAAACTGTTGGTAAAATATGTAGAAATCAATTATATATTTCATGTCCAAATATCAGCTTTCTACGACTTTTTGGTTGAAGAAAAGAAAAAAGGAAACGGTGTATTTTTGTATCCACAAACCACCTTTAAGTTCTGTAAAAGCGTTGAGGCATTTTGCTCGAGCTTCTCAAGATTTGCTAGGTGATTGAGGGAAACTGACAAAGTGCATCCCATTCAAGCCCTCTAGTCTGTTTGTATTTTTGTTTTACACCGAATGGTTCAGTCAAGAATAGTTTCAAAGACCAAAAAGGCTCTCTAGAACGAGAGAACACACATTAAATCAATTGAATATATATACGATATTCGTATTTGTGTTCATATTGTAATTAATGCTTTGAAAGTGGATTTCTGATAGATCCTTGAAATAGACCGTATTTATGTAATAACTTTGTGAACTGATATTGCTTGATGATGAATGAAAGGGCCTCGAATAACCATAGAAACATAGAAGTTTCACCTCAGTTATTGAGAACTTGAACATTATTACCTTTCTATCACGATTCAATATTATTACTCAAATATAAATTTAGCTTAAATTGATGTTGATTCAGTATATTTCGTGTTCTAGTTAGCATTCATTTATGTGCTTTGAATTTTGCTAACGAGGTGATGGTATTTTGTCGAGACATTAGATACATATACATATACTATTATTGAATGAAGATGTTACAATGGAGAACAAAAAAGTTACAATTTTACAGATTTTTTCGTACCTATATTTTCAATTGGACAGTTATTTCGCTATCCTGCTCAGATATTTTTATAGTATGGAGTTCTTTGGAAAGTGTCGTCGGGTGTTTTATTGAGTATACGTGAAATGAATTTAAGAAACCTTCAAGAATTTGCCTCTTTTTATACTCCAATGGATATCTCAGCAAGATCACTTTATCCTCTTATTTTATGTAACTCACTATGATTAATTCAGAAAACCTTATCATGATACTTCAGAACTTTGGATAATAATTATTATTTTGTTGCTTCCGTTGATATACCTAATCGTTGGCATCCTTTAGAACTAACTCATGGTTGTCTCTGAAGATGATAAATATACTCGTGACTCTGAAGTATAACTTTCAGAATTTTTCGAAAATTGACTGTTGAATTGACAATAACTATTCAATTATCAATATTTTCAACACTAAAGAAATTATATAACACGAAGAATATCTATCACATCATTGATTTCAACCTATTATCAAAAGGGTTGCTGGCACTCTTTGAGGACCCCGAATTTGAATACTAATCTTTTTCAAAGCTTTTCGATCATTGATCCCTTGATCCTCCGACAGAATATAGTTGAACTCAGTGGCGGATTCAGACATTTCCCAGGTATAAGGCTAGTATATAACAATTGGGTTTAAATTGTACATGAAATAGTTTTTGGATATATTTCTCAGCTATTAGAAGCTAAATCAAGTATGCTACTCAAACAATAATGTAAATTAATTAAACGTCATTAAAGGCGAGATAATGTATGCTACTTACACAATAATGTACATTAATAAAACGTAATTAAAGGCGGGGTAACGTATGCTACTGACACAATAATGTACATTAATGAAACGTAATTGAAGGCGGGGTAATGTATGCTACTTACACAATAATGTACATAAATAAAACGTAATTAAAGGCGGGGTAATGTATGATACTTACACAATAATGTACATTAATTGAACGTTATTAAAGGCGGGATAATTTATGCTACTTACGCAATAATGTACATTAATTGAACATAATTAAATGCGGGATAATTTATGCTACTTACACTGTAATGTACATTAATTAAACGTTATTAAAGGCGTGGTAATGTATGATACTTACACAATAATGTACATTAATAAAACGTAATTAGAGGCGGGGTAATGTATGCTACTTACACTGTAATGTACATTAATTAAACGTAATTAAAGGCGGAGTAATGTATGCTACTCAGACAATAATGTACATTAATTAAACGTAATCAAAGTCGGGGTAATGTATGCTACTTACACAATAATGTACATTAAGTGAACGTAATTAAAGTCGGGGTACTGTATGCTACTCACACAATAATGTACATTAATTAAACGTCATCAAAGTCGGGGTAATGTATGCTACTTACACAATGATGTACATTAATTAAACGTAATTAAAGGCAGGGTAATGTATGCTACATACACAATAATGTACATTAATTACACGTAATCTTTATTGTGCTTTCAAAGAGTTAAAATTAAGTTATGAAAGTTTCTTACGATTCATTTTTGGGCAATTTTTTTTTGGTAATCATCGTTCATTAATATCAACTGTTTGCACAAGAGAGCTAAACCGTTTTGTTTTTCTGAACGCTAGGTCGAACCCCTGAATAATTTATCGCTGCTGAAGTACATAAGGCCATACGAAGAGTTATGTTCAAGTTAGGATAAACGTTTTGTAGTCTGTGTTTTCGCATAGACTTTCTGATGATCCAGAATTTGGTTTTATCATAATTCTTTCCGAAGAAATGTGGCTTCGAAAATATATGCATTCATGAACTCATGAACTCATCGTCAGTCTCAGAATAATTAGAATATGTTTGTTTTAAGGAAATGTATTTTTCGTGAGGGTTGATGATGAGACATCACATACATAAAGTAGATTAATGGAAACAAAACATTTTCCCTATGCAACTATTTTTTATTGAGATATTCCGAACTATTAACTAATATCAATAGGTGTACAAAACAACCACTTCGTATCCTCCAATCAGTTGTCGGACTTTTATAAGTGGCTAGTGAAAAGAGTGTGCAATATATTTTTCTCAATTTCGCTCTCTTCTCACTTTTTTTCACGGTTGAAGTTTTTAAGTGAATAAAATCTAAATCTGGAAATCGAAAATAATGGTAATTTGCGTACTTAACAAGTTCCGAAAGTATTTTTCTATGGGATGAGTAGGAACTTTCCTGAACAAGCCGTAGGCGAGTCCTGTGAAGTCACTTTTGGATATAAGCTGTAGATTAATTCATACTTCTCTCTTGACTTAATAATACATAAATAGAATTTGGAAAGCTAAAAAAGACAAAATGTAATAAAATAAAGATTTGATGTTCGTGAAAGCTGCCTACATAAATACACAAAATCGTCTCAAAAGTAACAAGAATTGTTCCGAACGTAAATAAAACCAGCCAAGTGCTAGTCGGACTAGCGCACGAAGTGTTCCGCACCATTGACTATGCCCCCTTTAAATATTCATTTTATTTCAATTTTATTATTTTTTATTAAAGTAAAAATACAACAGAGTATTTTGTGAATATTTCAAGTGCCTACCTGTTGCCATTATGTTGTTGTATGGGAGCCAGGGCCGTATTAACCATTAGGTAGAGCAGGCAACTGCCTAGGGGCCCCACAACGACTAGGGGGCCGGGCACGCACCAAAAAAGAAAAAAATTTAATCGAATGAAAATTTTATTTGAAAATTTGTATGAAATTCCTCAACAATATTATTGCTTTCTTTCGACGCATGTTGTCAATTGATGAAATACTTCATACATACAGAACCATCTAGTATCGAGTAGTAGAACTAATAAACTGTCTTCGTTCAACAATGTCTCAGAACCGTTTGAATTCATTGTCGATAATGGCCATTGAAAATGATGTATTAGAAAGGGTCAACTTCCAAGATGTTTTAAACGATTTTGTTTCTAAAAAAGTTAGAAAAGTTAATATTCAAACTAACTGTACTGTACAAAACCAATAAATATCTTGGAAGTTAACTTATTCCAATTTGTACTTCACAAAACCCTTTTCTTTCGTTTATTGTATTTTATTGCGTTTATAAAAAGATTAAATCGAAAATAACCGCGTCACGTCTCATTTCTCTTTCCTAACCCATCATGCAACTTGAATCATCATTCATCACTTATCAATAACCTATTCATTAAGACCATTTCAATAAAGCTTCAATGAGTCAGGTAAGGTGATGCTGAGCATCAAGTCAAAGTAACCATGTTGTTGCAATATTACATAAGACTTTGAAGTAACAGGAGTCGATCATCTGTTAGTTACTTACATCCCTTTATCAACTTGAAAATACCTGGTGCCCGGACAGGGTTGTTGCCTAAGGCTCCGGACAGGGTTAATCCGGCCCTGATGGAAGCCCCCTTAAATAATTATTTTGTTTTTTGTATTTGTTGTTATAGCGGCAACAGAAATACATAATTTGTGAAATTTTCAACTGTTTAGCTATCGCGGTTTTTGAGATACAGCCTGGTGACAGACAGACGGACGGACAGACAGCGAAGTCTTAGTAATAGGGTCCCGTTTTCACCCTTTGGGTACGAAACTCTAAAAAAATCGTTTCGAAAGTGAAAAAAATCGTCCCGAAGATAGTAACCTACTTTGAGTAAAGTGGTACTTTCGATTTAATAAATCCTACCGAAAATTTACGAGCTGGCTGCAGAGAAATTATATATTGTCCCACTTCATTACTGATTTCAATTCAGAATTTGTGAATATTTTGTCACGTCCCTCAAAACGAAGTGAACGCAGAATTGATAGCCCGTAATGAAAGCAATTTTATTAAAAAAACATTCTGATGAAATTAGTTTCGGATCTTCCGTCATAAAAGTTGAGCATAGCAATTTTCCCAGTATAATAAATTTCAAAACAAATCTACCGAATTCTCACAAAAAACCGCGAACAAAAGTAGAGAATATGCGCCGAAAGAACAGTGGAGCGGGGTGCGAGTTTACTCACATATTCATATTTCTAGTCCGGGAAAACAATAAACCTTCCTCATAAATAAAAATTTATCGCTTTCCGTGCATTGTTATACCATAGGGTCTCGTTGGAATACTTTTCCCAACATTTCTCACATTTGCGAGCTTTCCACGATCATTCCGCAATGAGTTTTCAGTGAAAATTATCCGCTACACACATTTTCCGATTATTTCCCGTGTATCCGTATTGTTTTTTGTTAGTTTTATTTTTCTATTGCATTGTATCGGTATTTTCAGTGAGTTGAAAGAGTTGTTTTTAAATCCGTTTTAAACCTCCCGGGCCACGTCTTCTGATGTTTTTCAATGTATATTTATATATTGTAAAACTTTTTGCCTCGGTTCATTTTAACACCTCCATCAGGCGCCATTAGACCAAAATCGCTGATATTTGGTAGATATCTTTGATTGCTTTTGTGGCAGAATGAAACTATCAAATTTGAGTGAATTCACTCAAATCCAAGAGAGGACAATTTTCAGACCTATTTGCGGTGTATGAGTTAATTATGAACAAAATATCCGATTCATCTATCTAGAGCTAAACTAAAGAAAGAAGACAAATCAAACACACACTATATGTAATATATATTCTTAGACATGTGAATTATACTATATTGGCAACTAGAATAGTATATTGTATAATTAATGGGAAAAGCATAATATTCCCAAACGACTGTGGTAACACAGGAGTTTGGGAATATGCTTTTCCCACGAATTATACATACTATTTTTTCTCCGATCGTTGATTTACATTTAAAAAATTAATTAATTAAAAAATATTTCATCCAAGATGTAATCAAGTAAGTTTAAATAGGTTTCTCTATGTTCATATTGAAATATAGAAGTAGTAACCATGGAAATTACTCTGTTATGACAAAAGTAAAATAATTTCAAAGCTGGTTTTGTTTGATTCGTTGTATTTTATAAGGAATTAAAAAAGAATTAGTAAACATGAACACTGATAGTGATTATTTGTTGTCTTGCACGGCTCCTGAACTAGTAGCAGCCGCGAACGTGGCTTCACTTAATTTACTTCCGGCGAAATCCAGAGAGAAGTATGAACTTGCGTACCAACGCTTCATGAATTTTTGTAGAAAAAACAACAGTGTATCCTTTTCTGAGAATGTACTGATGGCGTATGTTGCTGAATTGGCTAAAACAATGAAATCTTCGACGTTGTGGGCACATTATTCCATGCTTCGATCAACTTTGTCTGTTAAAAATAATATTAATATTGCCCAGTACCAAAAACTGAGAGCAGTTTTAAAACGTCAAGCTACAGGATACAAAAAATGTAAATATTAACAACAATTATAAAAATTAAAACCATACTTTGTTTCATTTTAATGTAATAATCCATTTGTTACATTACCGCACGCTACAGCAGTGCGGTAAGAATATTACCGCACTGTTATTTTCTAATTGCTTAGCAACTGACCACTATTCTGGAATGTTGAGCTTTTCGCATAGAAAACAGGTCAAAATAGTGTCACTTTTCCCACGATCGGAGAAAAACAGTATTTACGTAAACGCATATACGAACATAAATACTCCATACAATTACATAATAAATGCACAGCCATTGCAAAACATTCGATTGAAGAGATACATTCTTTCAATTTTGAAAATAAAAGCATTATTAATAGAGAAATAAAAATAAAAATTTAGAAACTGTAGCAATACCTACATAGAGTGGACCAAACCCCATCAATTCTAGAATGGATTTGAAGGAGTACAGGCGAATATATAATAAAAACGGAGTCATGGGACACCAGGTAGGAACGAAGTTCCTTTGGATAATATAGAAGGATCACAATTTGCAAAAACGAAACATGTGCGTGCCGGGGCGCACGACAGAAGTGATAACTTATACTAAGTAATCCAAGTTGAAATAATTGATATTGAAATGTGAGGCTAAGAGCTCTTACGAGATTGTAAATAAAAAATGAAAAAAGCCAGGAGTCACCGCTGGGATTCGAACCCAGAAATACGGCACACCAGGGTTCAGTACTTAGACCACTCGGTCGTCAACGCAACATAAATTATGGACCCAAGAGTGTATATAACGAAAGGATAACGTATCGCCACGCTATATAATTGAATATAAACCTACAATACAATACGTTGTCATTATTTTATGGAACAAATTTGTGAAGCTTTATCTTATATACCGGGTGTCCACGGAAGGTGGCTCGCCCCTATAACTTTTTTGTTTTCGGAGATAATGAAATTAAATTTACAGGATCTGTTTAATGCATGAAACTGCGTTTTTTGACAAGTAACTCAACTTCATGCAACTTCCGGTTTGACCGGAAGTGACATAAACTTTCGATTTTTAAATGGGACACCTGGTATATTTTCAGTTTTTTTGTCTCCATATGACATTAAGAATACAATCATGTATCATTTGCTACTTTTTGTAACCGTTGTTCAATTTTTTCTTGAAATAAGTTTTTATTGTAGAGGGCTGTAGATGGGTTCAAATGAATAATTTCGGTCCTAAAATGGCCCTGTTTGCCGTCCAGGGACGTAGATTTGTGGGCGTGGCTTTGTTTCAGTTGTGTTGGTCACAGGCTACTCGATGATTTCAAATGTTATTTTAATCTCAATAAGATTCTTCATTTAAAGAAAGTTCTAAGGTAATGGGATTTCAGGTTTTTATCGAAAGTTTTCTTTCAACCTAATACCTAGAGTGCGGTATCAAATTAATCGTAATAAAATTATCTTTTTTTTTTAACCCGACGAGCCACCATGTTGCCATTTGAAAAAAAATAGTAATAAAAGTTTTAAAATTAAACTTCACATAGCTGGAACATTTTGATCGAAAACAGTGAAGTTGTATTTTAACATACATTTTAGGACCGAAATTAGTTATTTGAACGCATCCATAGCCCTCTAGAATGAAAATTTATTTCGAAAAAAAAATAAAAAAAAGGTTGATACATGGTGATACATGGTTGTATTCCAAATGTCATATGGAGACATAAAAACTGAAAATATACCCGGTGTTCTATTTGAAAATCGAAAGTTTATGTCACTTCCGGTGAAAACGGAAGTTGCATGAAGTTGAGTTACTCGTCGAAAAATGCAGTTTTATGCATCAAACAGATCCTCTAAATTTTGTTTCATTATCTTTGAAAACAAAAAAGTTATAGGGGCGAGCCACCTTCCGCGGACACCCGGTATGTTTATATATATATATATATATATATATATATATATATATATATATATATATATATATATATATATATATATATATATATATATATATATATATGTATATATATATATATGTATATATATATATATATGTATATATATATATGTATATATATATATATATATATATATATATATATATATATATATATATATATATATATATATATATATGTATATATATATATATATATATTTATTATATAACCTGAAAATTCAGGCAACATGGAATTTTGCTGTTTACCTTTATATATATATTTCAACATTTCTATTTTTTAAATGTTATATTCGAACCTCGGTTTTGTGACACATCTAAATATGAATTCATATTCATCTCTACCATTTTTAGTACATCTATAGTGTCTGATAATTAAAGTTTAAAATTTATTTTTCAGGTAAGTGGTCCGTCGTAAATTCGAACAATACTTAATTTGGCTTCGATGCTAAATAAATAGAAGAATTCAAGCAACTTCTAAGAGATGCATTAAATCCAACTTTCTCCAAGAAAATGTGAGTTATTGCTTAAGTTATAGCATATCAAACTATTTAGGGCATTTGTTATTTAGAAGTTTATATAAGTTTATATATGTACTTTTTCATAGCATATGTATATTCTTTCCTCTAAATTCTTTTTCTTCGAAGAATAATTTCGCTGGTGGCATTCCAAAAGTAGTCCTTTTTACAAGATGATTTGATTTTAAGTTTCAGTCTCTTTTTATTTCATGAAAGCTTCCTTAGAATAATATTATTTATGTTGTGTTAGATGGTACAGAATCAATATTCTGACGCATTAGTTTTTTTTAATTCGGCCTCCATTTTTAATAGGTATGAAACGAAGTTGGGATGTATTAACCCAAAGTAAGACATGTTCATATCTTAGGTTTGTATGATGTGCCAAACAATTGATTTCATCGTATGTTCATTTTAAAAATGTATAGGTAATGGAACACCTTACTTCCAGAAACCGTTATATACCATTCCAACAAATCATTTTTGAATCCCTAAGCTCTCGTTTCGTTGACTTTGTTACTAGCTATGTTGTTATACAATATGTTACGTATCTGTATGTTTAGATAGATTGAAGCATTGAGGGTAATATTTACTATAGGAAAAAACAGGTTTTGGCATCGATAGTTTCAAGCTGCTGTTGACACAACAGCTTTTGATGGAATTTCGACAGCTCTCAGACAAGCCCTTTGAGTGAGTTTCGATATAGGTGGAATAATTTATATGGGGACTAGGATTATCTGCCATTATAGTATAGTATAAATTTATGTTCAATTTTTCGTATAAATAGATTGTTTTGTAATACCTTAATTTAGTACGAGATGAAGTCACTGTTATGACGAAACGCGTTTACTCAATAAATTTTTATTTCAACCTGTGAAAAGTTACTTTTTTATTTCTCTATAAAGTTATGATTATTTCAACTGAAATTTTGCTTGTGTCATGATTTTTTCGAAATTTATGAGTGCAAACACGCAGTTTTCGCATTTGAGACCAGAAACTTCAAATTCAGGTAATTATTTTCAAAATATTTGTTATTTTCGTGTGTACAGAACGAACTCTGAATTTTGTCCGCCATTTTACGACCACAGCGGTTAGGTCTGGTTTTGTGTTGGAAATTAGGAGAAGCATTTCTCCAGAACTGCGGACTACTGAAATGCAGAACAGCGTAGAAATGGTTGCGGAAATTTACCACTAACTTTTATTACTTTTAACCGAAGTGAAAAGTTTACGAGACCAGTGATTTTCTGTGTGCTCTCGAAATGAGTAAGGGTTAAATTACTGTTCGTTATTCAGTTGGAAATTGTTTCTGCATAACATCTTGATGGAATAGAATTTTAAATTACACTCTTTTTACCGTTTGCGATAGTGCAAAAGTGCATTTTCTCTGTAGAAGCTGTTTCATAAAAGCTTAATAAACTTCGATCTTTAGTTTCGGTTTTTGTATCAATATTCATTAATGATAAATAACTACTGTTTATATTTTTAATATATATATATATATATATATATATATATATATATATATATATATATATATATATATATATATATATATATATATATGTTCAGAAAGATTTCCGCGGTCGAAAGTATTTGAAAAACTTGGTTCACGGAATGAACCGCGTGAAAGATTTGAAAAATCTCGACGTTTCGGCTCCTTTTGCGAAGCCATCTTCAGGAGAATTAGAAGGGGAATAATTCAGAATCGTAGCCTCAATCTGCCTACTCCACGCTCCGAATTAGGAGGAATCGGAAACAATACGATTGCGTGGTCTCAATCTGCCTACTCCACTAACCGTACTGCTTCCTGTCAACTCTGAAGTCTCAACCTGCCTACTCTTCAGAGTCAACTGAGAGTAGGCAGGTTGAGACTTCAGAGTTGACAGGAAGCAGTACGGTTAGTGGAGTAGGCAGATTGAGACCACGCAATCGTATTGTTTCCGATTCCTCCTAATTCGGATCGTGGAGTAGGCAGATTGAGGCCACGATTCTGAATTATTCCCCTTCTAATTCTCCTGAAGATGGCTTCGCAAAAGGAGCCGAAACGTCGAGATTTTTCAAATCTTTCACGCGGTTCATTCCGTGAACCAAGTTTTTTATATATATATATATATATATATATATAAATATGTTTATATATATATATAATAATATATATATATATATTTTTTTTTTTTCTCTTCTAACTCTAATATTTTACAATAATTATGATTAAAGGTATCTTTTTCTTGAATAAGATGGCACGCATAATTAGAGTCAGTTTTCTGCTTAATATAGCTGTGTTGGTGTTCGTGTATTCGAGTTCTGAAATTTATAATTGAACGTCCTATATAAAATTTTTCACAATCGTTACAGTCGAGTCTATAAACACCAGTACCTTCATTCCTATGAATTTTTGATTTTTTATTTTCAATCAATTTTACAATGCTATTGTTGGTTTTAAATGAAACTTGTTCTGTTTACGAAAAAACAATTTAAGGTTTTCGGAAGGTTTGCCTTAGTATATTATTATTATTATTATTACAAAAGTTGAGAGTTAAGGTTAACCTATAAACTCAAAAATATAAACATAAAATTGAAACTAAGAAATAATTCGAGAAGTGTTACAAACATATAAACTGAGTAACAACTCAAATGAGCTGAAATTGAAATTAAATTTACTTTATTTAAATTTATTAACGATGAAGTTCAGACCATCTATCCAGAGAGTTCTTGAAGGAATTCACCGTTTGCGATAACACAATCTCAGAGGGAAGCCGATTCCAGATTTCGAAGACTCTGTTGGGGAGAAAGTTGCTCCTCACTGTTGTCCTGAAGTTCTCTTCGGCCAGCTTGTAGCAGTCTGCACCGAATAGAGAGTGAAGCGCTCTATATGTGATTATCAAGTCACCTCTCAATCTGCGTTCCGAAAAAGAAGGCAACTGAAACAACCGCAGCCTAGTCTGGTAGTCCGGGCGAATTCTGCCAAACGGATTACGTGTGCTCCACCGCTGTACGGATTCTAAGACTTCCTGATCTCTGTTCAGATTTGCCCACCATACTGGTCCCGCATACTCAAGAATAGGTCGCACGTAAGTTGTGTAGAGGGTTTTTTATTAAACTGTGAAATACTGTACTTTTCTCGGATATAAGTGAGTAAACTTCTGAAATTGCCATTTTGTATTCTTTTCTCTGAAGGAGGCTGTCAATCATATTGGGCGAATAACCATTATTTACTGCCATTTGTTTAATTATATGCAATTCCTTTCGGAAATTGTCTTCGGACAACGTAATTTATGTGAATGAAGTGATATGTTATGAATTGTAATATCTGTATGAGGTGGTTTATGAGAAATTGAAAATTCGTGTTTGTTGATTTTTCTGGTAATAGTTAAATCTAAGTAATTAATAGAATTATTCATTTCAGTTTCTAGAGAAAATTTAACACGGGGTGTATGGAATTAATATAAGTAATGAAATTATCCAATTGTCTATCTGTACCAGTATAGCAAACAATGACGTCATCAACGTAACCAATAAAGAGAGTATTTACTGCTGAAGTGGTTCATAATAGGTTTCTCTAAATTATCCATAAAGATTTCTGATATCAAAGGGCTCAAGGGATTTCCCATGATCAAATCTTCCTTATTTCTATAACACACGTTGTAGATTTTTATTTCAACCTGAGAAAAGTTAGTTTTTTATTTCTTTATGAAGTTATGAATATAGACTTTCATCAAGTAAATTCCAATTCAATTCAAAGTAAATAATTACTAGGAAATATCTTGAAAAAATCAGAAAATTTCATAACTGGGATATGATTGGATTGATTAAACACAAAAAATTTGATTATGTGTAGTTGATAACATATTCAATATCATATGGACTTGTCATATTACGAATATGCATCATCACCGTAGTTGAATCGAAATGACAAATACGCTTAGTATTTCTTACGTCAAACAAAAAAAATTTAAGTGATAAGGATTAATATATTGTTCGGTTGGATCAAAGCTCAAACATTCAGCTATACCATTGTTTAGAAAGAAAAAACCGGTGATATTCGTATTCCTACAACGATTAATTACAAAAACCTTTGTTTCCTCTAATAAATCCCGGTTAAATCCCCTCTTCCCGAAAACTTGGCGGTCCGAAATCCGTACTACCTATTCTAATTCAATTTATCCCGTTGGAAATTATCTGAGAACCCACGACACCGCTCCCATTTCCTACGTTGATGTATACCTACGTTGCATCGGACCGGACTGTATTTTCGAATCGAATTAGATTAGGAAAATTATAGCTCGTTTCTATAACAGGCGAATGGGACCCGCTTCGTTATCCCGGATTAGAGCTAGACGAGGTCGTAGAGAATCAAATTTTCAACATTGATATTCAATGTCGTGATATTCAAATCTTAGAGAGGGAAAATTCGTTGAATTTCTGTTTCGTTATGGTGATTTTCAGACTGAGGGGGCGTCCATTAATTACGTGAGGTGCATGGGGGGGGGCGAGTAAAATCTCACTCAATCTCACGTGAAGGAGCGGGTAGTCTCGGCAAATAATAATACTAATAGATGAACAGTTTCAAAGGTTGTTGGTCGGGATGATTATTAAAAAAAACCAATTCAATGATTCAATTAATTTCAGAGCCCTGACGGAGTTTATAAAAATAAACGAAACGTCAATTTAAAAAAAAGGCAAATCATTGAATTGGTTTTTTTTAATAACCATCCCGACTAACAACCTTTGAAACTGTTCATCTATATATACTACATTGGTCGCTATCTCCACATCTAAATAACACTAATAATAATAATAATGACTTTATTTTTCACAATGTACAATTTCGATTCATCCTGTTATCATTATACAAGTCCAACACTGTGAAAAAATGGCGAAGTCCAGGTTTGAACCGCTTCTAGAGTAGTTCATCCTGCTCCACTTAACCATTGTACGCCGATTGCGGCACTTATAATTACTTACTAGAAATACTGATATAATGTAAACTTAAATGAATGTGATTTTCTTTAAACATAAAAAAAAACAGTAAACAGATGGCTCTAATTTTTACATTACAAGGAAAAGTAATATTTAAATAATTCTTTCTTAAAAGAAGTGAGTAAGTGACCTGATGTAATCCGGCAGTGCATTATAAATTCGGGCAACATTGAAAGAGAAACTCCTTTCAGATGTACATAACATCTGATCTGAATACAATCCTGTTATACAAATACGGTGGGGATTTATTCATTATAACTTTACAGAAGAAGCATGCTTGGTCCAACTTTCGTGTATCCTCCATGTTCAACCATTTTACATCCCTCAATTCATGAGAAATCCGTCCAAATTTTCTTATTCCATAAATCACAAAAAATCGCCAAAATTATCTCACATAATTAATAGATATGCCCCCTAAGTTGTGACGGATGGAAATAGTGTATATCAGGGTAGAAAACATTGATTTTCAATGTTTGGACTTATCAAATTTATTTCTCTCAAATGAAATCACAGAGTCTGTCTGAAATATTATGAGCTATCAAGGCTGCCCAACCTTTTTAACTGTGGGGCAAAATGAACAATTCAAAAATCACAGGCGGGCCACTGACCACTGACAGTTCGTATTTTTGTTATTTCTTATAACAATAAGCCTTACTTAAATCAAGGTATTGTGGAATGAAAGAAATGTAACATTCTGAAATACTTGTTAAATTTTTTAAGTTCAATTAAAATAATAAAATAATCAGCATATTCTGCTAATTAAATAAATACAATTAACAAAAATTAAAGTCAAACTGAAAAACAGGAACAATCAATGTAATTTCTGAAATTGTTTCTGTTTCAATAAGTTTCCTATATTGGGTGTCAAATCAGATGTTGACAGTAACAAAAAATCAGAAAAAAAAAGTTGCTCAGTTAGGGACGTGCGGTATTTATTTTTCATATAATTCGGATTTGAAAAAAATTTTCACAAACATATGTTGAACCGAAACCACTTAGAAATTGAAAGGCCAGGTCAGTTATTGCAGGAAAATTTTCTTTTGGTACCAGTTTCCAAAAATCTACAAAGCAGAATGATTTTGCAGATAATTGAGTTTCAACTGAATATTAGCAGAATAACTGATTATTTCAATCAAACTGATCCTGGAAGTCCTGGAATCTGCTCTCAAAGGACATTAATAAGCATCTAATTTTATATTTGTACTTAGTACAATGGATAGTGTCGATATTGAGCTTCTCTTTCAAATCTTTGAGTGTAGGAAAGTGGTCAATATTTTCATTGGCTTAACTAATTAAAAACAGATTCAATTCAGCTTTGAATTCGCCTATCAAAGTAAAGTTGTAACTTTCCATATTCGCTGATAGGTATCTACTTCAAATGAAACCATGAAATTGTCGTATGTGAAGCTTTTGCATTTATGTAAATTATGCAGCGTACTACGTGGTCCATAATATCATCCAACTGCATGTTCTTTTGACAGGCAGTTTTTAAACGTTTGCTCACGCGGACGGCGGGCCATTCAAAATACGTCCGTGGGCCACTTCTTGGCCCGCGGGCCTGGGGTTGGGCAGCCTTGAGCTATTGGATATATATGTTTTCCTCGTAAATAGAATTGAATAGTCTTGCGCCTGTAATTATGATGTGAAATGGCGAAAGCGCCAACATAGGTACACATAATAATATCGGTACATTTTTCACAATGAGATCAATAGAATTGCACCTGAAATGTTGAATTCGCGAAATTTGCTATATAATTTCTCCTATTAGAGCTTGCACGTGGCATTGGAGACTAATTTATCATCATGCAGAATGGCGAATGCGCGAGTTTATGTTATTTAGTTATTTGTTTTTTACGAGTCAATTTAATTTTTTCAAATCGATATTACTAATGTTCAATATAGGGTAGCGATGAAGTCTGGCAATAAAGTATTTTTTTAAAACGATTAAACGTATAATCATCAAATTTCCCTCAGAGATAAATCGTTTGAAGAGTTTTAATTAAGTGGCCGGCAAGATCTCCCGACTTGACTCCACTTTATATCAGGCAGACATAACTGTTTCAAAAACTCTCAAATGTCTTTAGATACAAACAATTTTTCCATAAATAATAAACTATTCTATTCGAAGCTTCGAATACACATTGTATTATTGCTAAGAAACAGTTGTCCAATATTTTGAGCTCCTGTTATAAGGAAACTATTAATATTTTTGTAAGTTAGTATAAATTATATATTGTATGTCTTGGAAAACAGTTTCTCTTATTTTTTTTCAGCTATGTGGTACGTATTCTGTATTTTTGAAAAGAGGACGAAATCAACTCTTAAATGATATATCACTCGACCTACGGTGCTATTTAGAAAAATTCAAGATGGCGGTGGCACATTGAAGGCTGACGTCACTCAAGTTTGACAGGACCTCTGTGAAACGGAGTATACAATCCTGTGCATAACCCTAAAATTTAATAATTATACGTTCAATCGTTTCAAAGAAAATACCTTGTTGCCAGACTTTCTCGCTACCCGGTATATATATATATATATATATATATATATATATATATATATATATATATATATATATATATATATATATATATATATATATATATATATATATATACACGTATATATATATATATATATATATATATATATATATATATATATATATATATATATATATAGTTTCAACTATTCTGGACATAGCGTGTGTATTATTCGCTAAAATTTTATTTGACGATTATAGGGTAGTTCATCTGATATATTGTTGACAGATTGTATCTATTTAAAAACTAGGCAGTATTTTATCTATCATTTTCACGTAGTATGGCGGTTGAAGAATATTTTATAGATCCCCAATTTAATGCTTTCATCAGTCAAAAATGTCAAATCGCCGAACCCATTTGTCATATCGAATTTTTTGGCAGTTTCCGAAGACGAACATTTATCCTCAATATTTGTTAGTGTCAAACGTTCGAACTAATTTGAATTTTAATACGAGTCGATGAATAAGTAACGACGCTTCTTTTTCGTGTTGAACGAAAACTTTCGAAGTACCTAGTTGCTCAAAACTCCAGATTAAACTTGGCCATTTATTTATCGATTCTATTTGTTCACCCGTCCAATTTGGAGAATCTGTTTATTATAATTTTTCTCCATTCGAAAGTTCGTCGTGACATTTTTCGCTACTTTCACTGGAGACGTTTTGTGAAATTGATTGATAGATGAGAAAATAAAAAAAGAACCAATTAAACTTTCAGAGATGTTCCAATTTATGTTAATCATGAATGTTTGCTGATAAAACTGAAATGTATGTTGACTAATTGACTGGGCAGATACTTGATGAAATTTTATTATAATATTTTAAAAAATTAAAAAACGTGTGGCACTCGGGGACTGCCGCTGTAAAGCTATTGCATAGCATTTTTTATCAACTTAGGCAATTATAACTGTTTATTTATTTTTTATTTATGCAGTATTTTTTTCTTTTTCTTTGATATCAATTCAAGTTTTTTCTTCGATATTAATTCAAGTTACACTTTTTGAGCGTGGTGACCGATAAGAAAACAAATTTCTTCCTTTTTTCGAATAAATCAGAAGTTAATATCGTTTAAAATATTTTTATTATGTTACAATACATGTAGGTTATTCAGAAATTTTTACCATTGAAACTATAAGTTTATGGTAACTGAAATAAGAACATATCATATATTCTTGTCCAATTTTGGATTCGGAGAAATGTAAGTTGCTACCATAACTATGTGTAGGCCATTTCTGAGTTTGCATAAGCACGCACAAATATCTCCAACAAATGAGCGCCTAACATTAACATCGCTAACGTGTGCAATATTCATATCAATATATTATATGTGGCATTATAAAGATATGATATATACCTATATACTCACAAACAGCTGCTTACGTATTCGTCCGATTTCGGAGCAGCTCGTCTCGATCCGTGCGAGCTTCGTACAGTCGTACCATATACATACACGTTAAGCGAACGCTCGGCCGAGCTACATGGTAGGCGGAGTGGGAGGTGTTTATTTTCGTTACGAAATTTCTTGATTCGGTCGCGCGCTCAAAGGCCGCGATGAAAGCTACGCAATAACTTAATAAAACTTACAGTTATCGATTTTCACTATATTTTGTTTAAATGACAATTGTTTCGCCAAACACATTGGATTCTTCAGATGTATATTACATACTAACTTTTACAACGAGAATATTGAAAAATGAAGGAAGGGAATATACAATAAGAATGGGGAAAAACCTAAACGTGAAATCTTAGCAGGTAGAAAGTACAAACTGTTAATGACTTGGGAAAACACAACAGGCACAAATATTCAATATTACATCTAGAAAAGATTTAACAACGGTGAATGATTCATATCTAAAGTAGATATGGAGGGAAATAAATTGATAACGTCGAATGAAATTAATTTAGCATTTAAAGGAATGTTGATATTCTTAAGATGATTAACTAACTGAATAAAATTTTTAATGCTATATTGATTGATTGAATTTAATTGAGGTGGGTAATTTCTTATTCAAATACTGACATAATTTATGCGCAGGAGCGTTTATATATATATATATATATATATATATATATATATATATATATATATATATATATATATATATATATATATATATATATTATGAAAAAAGTATTTATATCTGAAAATAGTTTATATAATTATAATTGTCATAATATTTTAATGATAGATATTAGACAAAATAGTGTTATTATGTAAATATCTTAAAAAGCACCCCACGCTTTTCTAACATAAAATAATTTTTTTGATAAATACTCTATCTTCGGTTTTTTACAAAAGCGTGTTTTTCAGTTTATTTCAACTATTATTTATATGCAATAAATTTTCAGTTATTTATAATTATAATTAACCGAACTAAGAACATAACTTTGCCTTGAAACCGTATTCTCAGAGTAGAACATACAACACAAACTGACGATTATAAAAATCAAGTAGGAAATTCAATACACTTTTTTTCATATGACTTGAATAATCCAATATTAGTTCAATATGGTATTTGATTGCCAAGAAAGATTGGAAACACTGCAAATTTTCAGTTCTCAGTTGAATAGGTCTCTATTATGAGATGGAAATTCAGTTCATTATCTTTTCTTTCTCGATTTCCTCGCTCATCCGTTCTTTTTCATGAAGACTTATTTTGTTTGATGGAGCACGTTATTCTATATTCAAACAATGGAGGGATTGTGTCTCTTACAGTTCATTAGTTGGAATTTTCTGTTCATTTTATTCAAGATTATTGGATTATTGTTATGGAATTTCGTATTGTAGCAACTTATTTCAATGATAAAATACACACATGCAGATACATATAGTATATGTATAGCCGAAGCGAATACAAATAAGAGTTAGAAGTGGACGGCCAATAATTTTAATCATGAATCATATATTTCTATTTCATGGGTTAAACGGATCAGCTTTTTATATTTTCTTACAAAATAGCGATACATTCTCGGGAGAGTTATGTACAATTCATAAAATGTATTAATTTCTCATATCTACACATCTAATTTATCGTATCAGATTTGTTATTCATCCTTTAATTGACCTGTGTATATATTATATCGACATGTTTCGAGTTATGAACTCATTATCAAGATCTCACAGTCTTGGTAATGAGTTCATAACTCGTAACATGTCTACTATTCGTTACTGCTAAATACAGTATCTAAATATTTTTATCCCATTTTGACGTTTAAAGACGACAATATTCAACCCATGGCAACAAGGGTAAGTTGACGTTTATCCACTGAGTGAAAAAAAATTATTTTGTCCACGACTGTACTATAAATCATTCATTATACGCGTGCTTCCTGAAGTACAATTATACCTATTATTCACTACTATTGAATAATGGTTTATTATACACTGCATGACGTCACACTCGAAACGTATGTCCAAACTTGAGACTATCATTCACATTGTTAGGATAGTATTGTTATTAGATTTTTAGGTTTTATGTAACTAAGATAACTTTTAGGCAAATTATTAAACTAATATTTAAGATAATGCCCAACTTATTGAATATTTACTCTAATAAATTATCTATTTCATTTTTATCAGAGTGAAAGAAAGGAATGGAATCGATGTCAAGTGAAATAGTTGACGTTTACGTGAGTATGCATCAGTTTTCAGTGAACACGGAAAATGTTATGTCAACGCTTTTGATAACTATTTTTATTGTTGAAAATGCAGAGTATTACTGATTTTTTCGAGGAAGTCGTGGACAAAGTATAGTATTCTACTCGCACAAAATTACAATTTTTCACTCGGGTGAATTGCGACACTCGCTTTCAGCTCGTGTCGCAAACTTCACCCTCGTGAAAAATAGCAATCATTTTGTGCTCGTTGAATAATATACTATTATTCACTAGTGGAATAAAATGTTCACCACTCACTCTCTAGAAATTATTCTTTCTACACACAATGCATTAACAGTCATGCCCATCATTAAAGTAAAAATAACAAGTATTAAGATTTTGAAAATGAAACTGAAAACCTGCACCTCCTCCAAAGGAAACACTCTCAGTCGTTATAGCACATGTGTTTGTGGACTTCTCAGGCCGTGCTGGAATATCCATTTCTGCATCAGAAACTCCGGTTTTTGTGACCCACACCCAAGTATTTGTTCAGAAATATTTATTTTGTTTTGTAGTGAATCCTCAATATATCCTTCTGCAACAGAACTTTAGCGCCATCCACCATGTCTCTTCAAAACTGTCAAATCTGCCCCAGAATTTGCGAGTAGGGTTGCAGAAGAACGCCTGAAACTGTACCCTGTATATTGTTCAGCATCAGAAAGGCCCAAATACTTTGCAATAGTAGCGGGCATTTTCGAAAATGTGTTCACACCTACAGGCTGGACAGTACATTTTTCATTTTTGTAATTTAGAAATAGTCGCTTGTGATCAACTTTGCTTGACCTCAAGTTCCTATACTTGCTGAATATGTCGAGTGGACCAACCTTATTACTACCATTGACCACAGTGAACACTCTTTTCTTTTACGTTTTCGTATCTGGAATCTGAATAACCAATACGCTGCCCCGATCTTCCACGTCATCTACGGTCATAGTCACCAGCTCGCCGATTCTACACCCTCCAGCAACACCCATAATAAAAACTACCTTTATCAATAAATATTGCTCATCAGGAGCGGCATCTAAAAAGTATTCTCCTCTCTTGTGAATACCTTCGACTTCTTTGCTACGTATCCCCTGGAATGTTGCTTCAAAAAGGCGGTGACTTGGTGAAATCTGCCGATGTATATTTTTTCTTTCAGAGCCAACATTTTTTTGAGTTGCGAATAGTAAGACCATAAAGACTTAACTTTCTTGGATCGTTCGGAAATATACGCCAAAATGGTTTTTTCGTTGACACCTTTGGCTTTCTTATTATTTCTCCAGGTAAAAAATGCCGTATATTTTTTT
Organism: Cynegetis impunctata; assembly: GCA_030704885.1. Taxonomy (NCBI): domain Eukaryota; kingdom Metazoa; phylum Arthropoda; class Insecta; order Coleoptera; family Coccinellidae; genus Cynegetis; species Cynegetis impunctata. The sequence goes on along the minus strand of JARQZK010005105.1, from coordinate 163,916 downwards.
TCGTACAATATTTTTGATTTCAATGGAATTACTGCTTCTGCTGCCTCATCTGCTTCTTCTATAATGCACTCAGGAACTACAACCTCGTCGTCACCGCTCAACATTTTTTCGATACAAAAATTCTTTTACGGTTCTATAATTTTCATTGACACCTTGCAAACAATTAATTACATGTTGCCCTAGCAACCATAGATCGACGGGAAATCTCGTTATGAGTTACACCTATATTTCCTCTAAAAAGTATTCATTATTTGAATTTTCAACAAAATGGGATAAAATTTTGTATACAGCAAATGTTCATTCATTTAACTCACTTGTTGTATAAATAACTATTATATAGTGAAACATAAGCCAAGTGTGTTTTATTTTAAAGTTTATACTTTATTGTAGTTTAGATATCTACCTGTTGTATTAATTTTCTATACTTATTTGCTACTATCCTATCCTTCTGATTACTTTAGTGATGAGAAAGCGTACAGCTATTTCATTTTCGTAATCCCATACTGTTATTTTGATTTAACGGTATTCAGATGACAATTGAAAAGTCAGTGTTAACGGCCGCCGGCCGTTAAGAAATCACTTGTTCAAATATTTATTTCAAAACATCATTCTGCTTACAATAACAACATTGAAATCTTGGTCCACAGCGAGTTGGGAGAATAAACCTCTGATTTTCATTTCGCATAGGCTAATAATACATCTTCATCAACCACCTTTACATTCTTGCTTTTACGCCACATTTCAAAATTTTCATATTCTTTTTGATATCGCTCTTGAGTTATTTCCGGCAGTTAATCAACACTCGCTGCACTGCACATGATTCTCCCAATATTTCTAAAGGAATTTGATTTTTTCCTCAATTTCATCCATGGTCGTCGTTAAAGCGAACTTGAGAACACAAAAAACTGACGTTGTTTATAAAACTGTCAAACTGTTCCATGACAACAGAGTGCACGACGTTGGGATTTTTCTTTAGAATTGCGAGGAACGGGGTGTTTTCTTTCTTCGGAATCAAAATATAATCTTTCAACGGGATTACGAAAAATTTTTAACGACACACGGCCGATACGCAAATAACGGATTCGGTTAGTTATAATCCTCGGCTGCGCCTCGGATTACAATATCCAACCTCATCCGTTATTTGCTACATATCGGCCTTGTTACGTTAATAACTATATCTTCAGTTATACATTCAACTAGATTTTTGGCGTCTAGAGATGGCTTTATTCGATCACAATAAACAGCTGTCATAACATCCAGAAGTATACCAAAAGTTAATTTTTTCTTAAATTTATATAAATAATAAACTTCCATTGTATCTCATGATTGTTTCAGTAATATGGAATCGTAAGGTAATCTCGAATAGGTACCTTTCAAGAATATCAATGATAAATTTATGTTACAGAATAAAATTCA
>JARQZK010005105.1:0-160000 GCA_030704885.1 Cynegetis impunctata | reverse complement strand
TCAAATTCTCTAGTTTTTTATTTCAATAAAAATCAATGTTACGTAGCGCGTTGTTCGAACCCCCCTCCCGCCCATGTAACGCATCGTAACGTTTTACAAGACCCCTCCTCCCCCCAAATTGCGTTACGTAATACTTGAACGCCCCCTTATTTATTACGTCTGGCAACAGTGTTCACGATCGACGTCGTATACAATTGGTGACGTACACGCCAACGGTCGCTGGACAGACTATATCTTCAAACTAGGCACCTATGGATGCGAAGTTCCACCGAAACGTGCGTCATGCGTTACTTCTTATAATAAATGTGTAAACTGTTATTTTAACCATCGTTTCAATTAGTTTTATTTACAATATTATAATGGATTTTCATCAAATATCGGCCCAATCAATTCGTTTCTTATTTAATTACCAATGCAACCGTATTAAGTTACCTTATCAAAAATGTATGCGCAAACCATCGCACACTGATAGCGTCATACATAGTACTTCCCTACATCCTTTCCAACACAAAATGGCAGCTTTCAATAGTATGGTACATCGTTTAGTAAATATTCCACTTTCAAATGCCAATTTTAACATCGAGAAAAATATAATTAAACAAAATTAAATAATAATTATGATCCCAATATTATAGACAATATGATAGATAAAAAGTTCTTCAAAAATGCCATTAACCAGGTGTACCCCCTTACTAAAAATAATATCAAATACAACAGCCTCACTTTCAGCGGAGATTCAAGTAGAAAACTTAAATCTCTCTTATCTAAGCACAACATTAACATTGATTATCGTACTGGTAATAATTAAGGAAATCATATAAAAAATAATAAATCCAAAGTTCATAAAGATAATAAATCGGGAGTTTATAAAATTAATTGTGGCGATTGTGATAAGTTTTACATTGGTAGAACTTTCAGAAGTTTTCAAACTAGAATTTCAAAACACAAACATAGCTTTGTTAATCAGAAGTCGGATTCACATTATGCAAACCATTTAATCCAAGAAAATCACACATTCAATTTCGATTTTAAAATATTAAATACTGAAAGTAAGGGAATTAAACTTAATTTTTTAGAATCATTACAGATAAATAAATACAAGCATTCCGGTCTCCTATTGAATAGCCAAATCGATCATACTTCAAGCCCCCTTCTTAATCTTTCCAAAATTACCGAACTACCTGACTAGCTGTTCAGAATTGGTTTTTCCTTTTCTAATAATTATTTGTAACCATCTTTGTATTTACTCCTTCTACATAATTTGTCATTTCTTGTTTTCGATATAACAGAGAATCATAGTTAGTTTGCCATTAGCATCTGAAGAAGGTGAAGTTCCACCGAAACGTGCGTCATGCGTTACTTCTTATAATAAATGTGTAAATTGTTATTTTTAACCATTGTTTCAATATGTTTATTAATTTACACCAAGTATCGGCCCAATCAATCCAAAAAATAAAACTTCATCACAGTTTTCAATTTTCACTATATTTTGTTAACACCACAATTGTTTCGCCGACGATAGTGGCTTCTTCAGATGTTTATTACATACTTACTTTTACAACGAGAATATTGAAAGATGAAGAAAGGGAATATACGTTAAGAATGGGGAAAACCTGAACGTGATCTCTTAGCAGGTAGAGAGTACAAACTGTTAATGACATGAAAAAAACACAGCAGGTACAAATATTCAATATTACATCTCAAAAAGATTTAACAACGGTGAATTATTCATATCTAATTCGTCATTTAACAAATTATTGGATTATTTCATACTATTCTTCTAGCTTCTGATAAATTGAGTTTGTAGCCTTTCTTTTCTTTATGTAATATTTCAAATTCACTATTAAAAATATAATTAATATATCATATCTATTTCAATGAATGTTGGCAACAATTACAGCGAAATGTTCTCGGTTCTGTGTAGCTGTAAATAGTACATATACCCCGCTTTTCTTCAATTTTTCCTTCTATAATTAATTTTAGGAATTGATACTTTGTGTTGCGAAGTATGTGGCCAAGATATGCAGCTTTTTTTCGTTTTACTATGGTCAGAAGTTCTCTGTCTCCATCTATCCTGCTCAAGACCGCAGCTTTGGTGGTATGGGCGGTCCAGGGTATCTTTAACTGCTTTCTGAAAACCCTCATTTCGAATTCTTCAAATTTGTTGAACGTATTGACTTTGAGGATCCATGTTTCGGCTTCATATAGTAACACGGAATAAGCATAGCCTTTAACAAAGCGGTATCTTAATTTTAAATTGAGGTTTTCGTTTAATCAATAGTTTCCTCATGTTGAGAAATGTTTTCCTAGCTTGATCGATTCGGCAGATTATTTCCTTGTCTGGAATTAAGTCTTCAGTTATCCAACAGCCGAGGTATTCAATGGGTTTGCCGTATACGAAGGGATTTGTTCGTCCACCGGTGTTTTGCTTACAACCATAATTTTGGTCTTGTCGATGTTAAATATATATATATATATATATATATATATATATATATATATATATATATATATATATATATATATATATATATATATATATATATATATATATATATGTATATATATATATATATATATATATATATATATATATATATATATATATATATATATATATAGGTATATATATATATATATATATATATGTATATATATATATATATATATATATATATTATATATATATATATATATATATATACATATACAGTGGCTTAACTAGGGAAGTTGCCGCCTGGGACAGATGTCTTAGTGCCTCCCCCTCCTCCGTACAAAACATATTTTTTTTAAATTCCCGTTTGGTTACTTAGCAAGTCTTCAGAAATAATACGAAAAATGGAAAACCTTCAAGATTTATTGGTAGACAATCTGGTTTTCACTGTCACTCATCAAACATCATAACATTGTACTATATTGCTTCAAAAAATCCTCAAATATATATTATAAATTCTAAACATAAAGAACCTGAATTAAATGAAAATAATGGTTACTCAGTAAAGGATACATATTGATGAGATGTATGGAAAAAAAATCCAGCAGTATAGTTTCATCAATTTGCTGTTGTATGTGGTCATAAATGAGACCGCCTTTTCTCAAACCCTGTTCTAAGGGCGTCAATTTCAAAATTGTTGCGCGATGTGCAGGGCTACATGGTTTTGGATTTGTGATATTTATCAAAAAGGGTTCTTTGTTCTTTGATTTGAATCAGCTCTGTTCAAATCACAAATCAGGGTTTATATTGACTGAATTTAAAAAATCAGCAATTGAAATCAACTAATGAATGTCATCTCATAGATAAAATAAAAAAACATAACACAAAAAAAAATGCTGACGCTTCTGGCGCCCCCCAAGCTTGTGGCGCCCGGGGCCGTCGCCACCCTTGCCCCCTTTAATTACGCCACTATATATATATATATATATATATATATATATATATATATATATATATATATAAAAAAAATAATAATAATCAATTAGAAAAAAAAAAATAATACAAATATATATATATATATATATATATATATATATATATATATATATATATATATATATATATATATATATATATATATATATATATATATATATATATATATATACATATATATATATATATATATATATATATATATATATTTATATATATATATTGTAAATATATATGTATATATATGTATATATATATATATATATATATATAGATATATATATATATATATATATATATAAATATATATATATAGATATATATATATATATATATATAGATATATATATATATATATATATATATATATATATATATAAATTTGTATTATTCACTTTTCTCGTAATTGAAATCGTTATTATTCTTACATTACCTCTTCAGAATTCATCCGAAATGTTATCTTCCATTCGTGACAAATTAAAGTCCCCAATCATATCATCTTCTGAATATCGGATAATTGGTTTTGCTAGTTCCGCCAAGTTCGAACTGCTCCCATTTTTTTACCCGAGAATTCACGTCACATTTCAATCGTACGAGATTGAACATTCCGCCACGAGGAATATGGAAGGGAAAAACGCCGCCTCAGATTCTCGCTGTTTGAACTCGAACCGTCGTAAATCGCGTGCATGTCTTTATGCAGCTCATAATGCCTGATTGACGGCGTGATACAGGCATTTCGAAAGGTGCACAATTTGAACACATTCGCCGATAACGTGCAACCAAGATATTCAGATTTTCTGGATGAATTGTCGAATCAGTCGAACACGTTGACGGATTCATTCGATATTCGAACGCCCTTGTGCTCGAACCCTTATAGCCAGATTGTATTCGCAGTGCGTATTGAATAGGCGAATTTTGTGTTGGAGTAGGTATAATTTCACATTAATATGTCGACGTCATGAATATTCAATGTCGGAATATAAATACGAATATGAAATACTAACTGAACCCGCCTCGCTATGCTGAGGCTTTTTTCTTGCTAATTTTTTTTTGCGTTAGATAGAAACGTTACTAAAGAAAGTTATTATATTTTTCAGACTGAACGGGGCCCTGAACACAATATTGCTTTATTGAAGAATTGCTACTGGCACTAAAATTGCGAATTCATGAATACTTTTTCACTTTTTTTTTTTTTGAGTAAGAATGTTCAAATTATTATTTTCCTTCGAGGAACGTATTGGAATTTAAATGGTCCGCAGTCTTTTACAGAATATTTCCCTCCTGTCAAAAATCCCTTGTAAATAGAATGCAATTATTGAAAATTACAGCGATAATTGCATTGTAGAAAGCGAAAGAGCCCTGCGATAATTGCACTGTAGACCGATAATTGCACTGTAGACCGATAATTGCATAGTAGCATAGTTCATATTACGGTTATTGACGACAAGCTGAGAATTTATGAATTACTAACGTTTGACAAGTTGAAAGTTTATTCGGGAAATATTCCCCCAAATTACACTCGTGCATCAAAATAATGGGATAATTTCGCATTCCAGCGTGTTGTCTTTGGAAAACTGCATTCGGTCATTTTCATAATTTGGAGAAAGATGGCTCTTTCTCCAAAAATGAAAATGAACTCATGCAGTTTTTTAACAACGCTGTCATGCAAAATTATCGGTAATTTTGATGCACTTGTGCAATGACTTACGAATATTTCCCTCCTGTCAAAGATCCCCTGTAAATGGAATGCAATTATCGAAAATTACAGCGATAATTGCATTGTATAAAACGAAAGAGCCCTGCGATAATTGCACTGTAGACCGATAATTGCATAGTAGCATAGTTCATATTACGGTTATTGATGACAAGCTAAGAGTTTATCAATTACTAACTTCTGTTTGACAAGTTGAAAGTTTATTCGGGAAATATTCCGCCAAATTATACTCGTGCATCCAAATAACCGGATAATTTCTCATTCCAGCGTGTTGTCTTTGGAAAACTGCATTCGGTCATTTTCATATTTTGGAGGAAGAGCCCTCCACCTTGGGTGTCGGGCTGTTTCTCCAAAAATGAAAACGAACTCATGCAGTTTTTGACACGCTGTCATGCAAAATTATCGATAATTTTGATGCAATGTGCGCATTGTTTTAAATCCCGAAAATATTGAGAAAATTGTTAGTATCAGTGTTCCATTATACAGCCATAAAATATAATTGCAGAATTCTGAGTTATGTCGTCATTTACAAAAACCTCAGTTTTTCGAATAATTGTTATAGACGACAATCCAGTGTACAACTGAAAGTATCCGTTTCTGATAGACGTCGAAGCAATATTTTCTCAGTGTAGCACAATGTTTAAAATTCGCATACATAATTTTTGTTGTATATATAAATATATATATAAGTCACGATGCAGGATGAAATTTGATAGTCGAGTAGCATTTATTTTGCACTGTGCTGAATGAAATATCATTACTTCAGGTACTGAGGATGGATGAAGTAGTAGTTCGAAACGTGCGTCATGTTTTGAATCCCAAATATATTGAAAATTGAAATTTGTTAGTATCAGTGTTTCATTATACAGTCACATAATATAATTGCAGGATTCTGAGTTATGTCGTCATTTCCAAAAACTTCAGTCTTTCGAATAAGTTTGTTATAGACGACAATCCAGTATACAACTGAAAGGATCCATTTTTGATACACGTCGAAGCAATATTTCCACAATGTTTCAGATTCGCATACATAATTTTTGTTAAACTGGAATATTCTTTATCTCCTTCATCATATATCGATAGAAAGGAATAACGATAAATGTATGACGTGCGACTAATGTCTCGGTCATAATCGGCCACCCTCGTGCAGACTCCGTCCCTAGTTTGGTCCTGGACCACTGTATTTCTACAGTTCTCTCGCAACCCCGGTGCGTATCGTTCTTCCAGGGAGGATTATTACCGTTTGAGGAGTGTAACGTAGTTATAGGCACACGCTGACGATGTTTTAGTGATTGTGAACGACATTTCGAAAGGTGGCGCAGTCGGATGGATTTTCGGTACCACAAAATTTGAACGAAATTAATGTGTTTACTTCAGTAGATAGAGCGGGGTTATACTGGGGGAAATATTTCAGGTAGTGAATTCTGAGATAAATCCTCGGGATTTTATTTGTGATTGGAGAATTTTGCGGAAGTGCTATTCATTAGAAGTAATTTAACGTATTTCTTGAAGTTGAATACTACTACCTTCAAATTTTCCGTCATGAAATGAATTTTGCAAATAATACATAAATGAAAAATTATGACCTAACAGATTGATTAAAATTGATTTTTTCGTTATCGTTCAAGTGCTTTCTGAAAAATTTAGGTCTTCAACGTTTTAGGTACTAGTTATCGAGTTTACGTGATTCAGTTACTTGTTCTTTAAAATAATAAAATCAAGAGCTGGAGTTGATGAAAATTCGAAATAAATCAGTGATTCCCTCCCAGAAGTACTTTTTTGGTCTTAATTTATCATAACTTGCATGTTCGCCCACACAAATATTTCAGAATTCAGAAAAAATTTTTACTTTTGATCATAGCGAACTACACATCTACTTTATACGTATGACTGCAGACTGAAATTCGGTAGTGTTCACAAAAGTGAGCTTGAAATAAAATCTTTTTTAAAACAGTGGTTTTGTCAATTTTGAAAATAAAAATATTACTATTCTAGAATATCTAAAATAGACCACAAATTTGATGAAAGATTCTGTTTAAATTCAAAGATATCGTAAGGATATATTTCAAAATTTAAAACAAAATGTAACTTTTGTACATAGCGAACTGGAAAATACATCTATTTCCTACGTATCAGGGGTTGAAGATTACCATTCCTTCATAATTGAAATTATGATTGAAATAAAAAAAATCCACTTATATGGACTGGTAACAACTTACTATTGAAATAAACTCATTCTCATTATTCTTAATATTCAAAATAGAACCAAGATTTGATATAAGATTCTGTCTAAATTCAAAATTTGTCAACAATTTATTTTATTCATGATTATTGTTATATGGTGTCACAATAAGTTACTTGAATTGTTAGTTTTTCATTGCAGATATGAAGATGTGGTTAAGTTTTGAGTTTAGGATAAACAGTGTGATAATGTTTTGAAAAGAAGATTTTGAAGACAACAGGAGATTGCATAACTATATCTGGTGCTTCACAAACCTATTTTCCCTTGCTACGAATACACAGTTTAATTTATTTTGAAAGAAAAACATTTCATGGAAAACAGAAAATAACATAAATATACCAGAGCATATAACAGAAACGCCTCCTGGCTACTAAACGGTTTAATATCGCAAAACTTTGTCAACATCTGCGACTTACTCCTGAAATGAAGCACGAAAAATGCTATTCGGAATTTGTCTGAATCTTAATTTTAATGAGAACGAATCTACTTCGTATTACTATGGAAAATTTAAAATATACTGAGTACGGGAAACAATTTGCTGAGGAAACTTTGCAATTAAATGACTACAATGCAATAACATCCAAAAATATTGTCTTATTTCATTTTTTTGTGAAGATATTTTTCAAGGATTGTCCGTTGAAGAATATGTTACAAATTCTTATTCTATTCAAATGAAGAATTGATAATCTTCTTCTTGATAGACTTCAGAAAAACGTGAAATTCAACTCTAACTGATATTCCGCAGTTTTCACTTAGCTAAAACTGCAAGATTTGTATACAAGTGATATTCCTGAAATATTGTCAAAATTCCTTTGAAGAACAAGTTAGAAATTCTAATTATTTTCAAATGAAAAAGTGATATTCTTCTTCTTGATATGTATCAGAAAAACGTTAAATTCACCTCTTACTGATGTTCCACAGTTGTCACTTAGCTAAAACTGCAGGATTTGTATACAAGTGATATTCCTGAAATATTGTCAAAATTCTGTTGAAGAACAAGTTAGAAATTCTAATCATTTTCAAATGAAAAAGTGATATTCTTCTTCTTGATACACATAAGAAAAACGTGAAATTGAACTCTAACTGATATTCCACAGTTGTCACTTAGCTAACACTGCAAGATTTGTATACAATAGATATTCCTGAAATATTGTCAAAATTCCTTTGAAGAACAAGTTAGAAATTCTTATTATTTTCAAATGAAAAAGTGATATTCTTCTTCTTGATACACATAAGAAAAAAGTGAAATTGAACTCTAACTGATATTCCACAGTTGTCACTTAGCTAACACTGCAAGATTTGTATACAATAGATATTCCTGAAATATTGTCAAAATTCCTTTGAAGAACAAGTTAGAAATTCTAATTATTTTCAAATGAAAAAGTGATATTCTTCTTCTTGATACACATCAGAAAAACGTGAAATTGAACTCTAACTGATATTCCGCAGTTGTCACTTAACTAAAACTGCAAGACTTGTACATAGAGTGGTATTCTTGAAATTATCTATTTTTGCTATTTTCTTTCTATTTATCGACTCCAGCTTTTGGTACCTTGTACTAAAGAAATGATGTTCAACGCTCGGTAAATTCATTTCCATATTGAATTTACCCAGAAAAATACCATTTTCAGTCGGAATTTTTCCAATATCGATGATTTACCGTTCGCTATTCAATATAACCTATTCACCAATTTTCAATAGCTAAATAGCCCCTCTCTATGTATCAATAGCCGTTCTATTTAATTCGAGCTTCGAACAAGAAAAAACTTTCAAGCCCGTTCCGATTCGGTAGAATGGAAACATTCATCATTCTCGGAGTGTGTATATTGTGCTACGAACTCTGCGAATTTCTCTATCAGTGCACGGGCTCAGATAATAAAGACAGGCTGGAAAACACAACCCCGAAAGTGGACGACGTGGCTGTCGGCAAAAACTTGGATCGGGCGTCCTCCAGCGCATCCGGCGAAACCGGAAACCGGCGGGACGGTGTGATTTACACCATAGAAAACTGCCGTGAATTACAATAGATTCGATACGGTGAAAATAACAAAGTAAACGAAATTATTTAAGGAGTTGGTGGTATATTTTTAAGGGTATACAGATTAAAAATATAACACCTTTATCCGTTTCACTGTAGTTATACTACTTTCTTCGATATTCTGCTCGGGTTGATGTATTGTAATCTTTTATTGGCTGCCGAACATAATTTCACTTGCTATGGTGTCAAATTAGAGTACCTACCTTTTGTTGTACTCATATGGTGAAAGCTATGTCTATATACTTGTAGTTTAGATAATTTTCTAAATTTATTTAATTTATTATTTAAGTGTTTTTTACTAATTAATTGATGGAAAATATACTTGTTGATTATAGTCAAAGTCATATATCTCATGAATTGAACAAGGAAAATCCTTCAATAATTCAAAATTTGCAAATTATCTTCCATTCAACAGTTGGTATTGATATTGGTATTGGTAGGTTTGAATGGTGACCGATGCGCTGCGACCTTATTAGATCTATTGTGCCCCATCTTCTTCTGCTTCTCGATGTGTTCTCGTTTTACAGCAGCCCCTCAAGCCTCAATACCTTCAGGAATTTGAGGATTTTAAGGGGGTCTATTCGTGGTATTTCTTCTACAGTCAGCTGGTATGATCCCAGTGTGTTCAGTCTTTCATGGTGCACAGCATAGCACTCCATCAGTATATGGTGGGGTGTTTCTGGACGTTCCTTGTAGAATCTGCAGGTGCTGTCCCCCTCTAAACCTAGCTTCCTTAGGTGTTCTTTGAGTCTGCAATGCCCCGTAAGAAATCCTGTGATTGTCTTTAGACTAGTTTTGCTGAGGTTAATCAGTGTCTTCGATCTTGCTCGGTTGAACTTTCCGAGGAGATCTTTGGCCTGCCTCAGTCCTGGAAGTCTTTGCCAGTATGTTGCTCTCATTGCTTCTTCAGCTTTATTGAGTTCTTCTTGGAAGTAAGATTTTCCAAGTCCGCAGAAAGGCTCTGGCCCGATTAGTGGCGTTGACGCACCCTTTCGTGCCAGGGTGTCTGCTTGTTCATTACCCTTCACTCCGACGTGCCCTGGCACCCAGAGGAGGATCACTTTGTTGTTCCTGCCCAGATCGTTTAGTTTGTCTAGGCATTCACAAACCATCTTTGAGTTGATGTTATAAGAGCTCAACGCTTTGATGGCTGCTTGGCTATCGGAGAGGATCGCAATTTCCTTGTTCAACAGTTAGTTATAGAAAATATATTTTAACTATAACTATACTATATAATATATATACATATTTATACAGGGTGATTTTTTAATTGGTACTTTTCAACACTGTATAGAATGCGGGAAAATTTTTCAAATGAAATTATGTCCGAAGATCCTTCGTTTCCGAGATACAGGTTGTTAAAGTTTTAAGAAAAAAATCCATTTTTCATCATAACTTTCCTACCACTCGAGATATTTTCATTCTGTAGTAATGTAAGTTATTGACCTCACTTTAATACAAAACACACAAAAACGAATATTACATATAAAACACCATATCAGAATATAGCGATTTTGCCATGCATCAAAATGGCTTTTATTTCTTCAAACGAAACCCGTTCGTTGTAAGAAAAAATATCAACAGACCAAATTAACTCCAATGTAAATGAGTATTTAAAAAATAATATTGATTATAAGAAAAAGCAGTGTAGTATTTTTTTCTGTGAAAAAATTTAATATAAATGTTGTTCGAACGCTACGGGTAGAAATTCTCTGGAAACTTTTATATGTAATATAATGGTGAAAAGAAGTGTACTAAATTTTTTGGAAATATCTGGAGTGGTAGGAAAGTTATGATAAAAGAGGAATTTTTTTTCACCCTGTATCTCGGAAACGAAGCATTTTAGGATATAATTTTATTTGAAGAATTTTCTTATTTTTTTTACATTCCATACAGAGTTAAAAGAAAAGTTTAAAAATCAATCGAAAAAAAAATACATATATATATATATATATATATATATATATATATATATATATATATATATATATATATATATACACTGGCCAGCAAAATTAACGCACCACTAAAATTTGGGTAAATTCAAAGTTAATTTTCTCGCGAACTGCTGAATCGATTTAGATAAAAAAAATTTTCAGTGTAGCTTAAATCTTCAGAAATGGCATTATGCAAAGAGAGAAAATTTAGATTCTAGTTTCAGGCATATACTGGGTGTTTGAAGAAAAACTAGTAAAATGCACAACTTTTGTCATATTCTGTTGGAATTCCCATCAACAGTATTAGGTCTCTCTGAGTCAAAATATAGCCCCATCTTTTACAAGCATTTTGTTTTTTTATTCGCTTTTTTATCTTGCTTATTAAATGAAATACGGAATTTAATGTAAAACGTAACAACTAAAATTTATTTAAAAAAAATTTGAAATAAAATCTTAAGCATTAAAATAAAAAGTCAATATCGGGTGTTTTCTCCCCTATTCCTTATAACTGACATCGACGACCCATATTTTGAACCAGACGTCTAATTTTTGCTTGATCTATATTTGTCCATATTTCCCTCATAATGTTTTCTACATGTTCCCATAAATGTTCTGTAGCGTTAAGGTCTGGACTACCTGGAGGCCAATCTAGGACGTCAATATTCACCTGATTTAGATAATTTAGTTCTATTTTCTCAGTATGTGGTCTGGCATTATCTTGCATTAGTATAAAATTATCTCCAATATAACCAGCCATAGGGACCACATGCTCTGACAAAATTTCGTCAATGTACTTTTCGCTATTTAAAGGTGCTCCATGCAAGGACATGATGTCTGTACGAGCTGCCAAAGAAATTCCGCCCCAAAACATCACAGAGCCTCCATTAAATAACTCGGTTTAGCGAATATTATTTTGTGAATAACGTTCGTTTGGCTGTCGAATAATTTCTGAGCTTCGATCCTTGCTGTAGAGATAAAACCTCGTCTCATCAGTGAACAAAACTCGTTCCCAATCTTCAGCAGTCCAGTTCACATGTTCCCTAGCAAATTGAAGTCTTTAAGTCTTTTTTCGACATTAAATTCCGTATTTCATTTGATATGTGAGATAAAAACGTGAATTAAAAAAAAATGCTTGTAAATGATGGGGCTATATTTTGACTTAGAGAGACACCTAATACTGTTGATGGGAATTCCCACAGAATATGACAAATGTTGTGCATTTTACTAGTTTTTCTTCAAACACCCAGTATATGCCTAAAACTAGAATTTAAATTTTCTCTCTTTGCATAACGTCATTTCTGAAGATTTAAGCTACATTGAAATTCTTTTTAATCTAAATCGATTCAGCAGTTCGCGAGAATAATAACTTTGAAATAGACCCAAATTTTAGTGGTGCGTTAATTTTGCTGGCCAGTATATATATATATATATATAATTATATATTAATATATATATATATATATATATATATATATATATATATATATATATATATATATATATATATATATATATATATATATATATATATATATATATATATATATATATATATATATATATATATATATATATATATATATATATATATATATATATATATGGGTTTACAACTCATAAAGCCCTCCGCCAAAATTATTGGAAGGAAGTAACAATTCACTGTTTAGATCGAAAATACAGAATTCCTTGGAGAAAATAACTACTTCCTCGGAGGAAGACGCCATTGTTGCAGAGTAGACATCTTTTTGTCAGGAAGTATTTGTTATTTTGACGAAATTCTTCACATTTTCAGTCTTAACAGTGAATTGTTGGTTCTGCTGAAGAGATCTAATAAGATCGAAACAGTTGTATGCAGATCTTGAGTCGGAGTGATTTGCGATTTCTATAATTGACTGTTGGATTGTGAATGTGGAATTCTCGTCGGGGAATACAAATAATCAGCTCCCTTAGAAGATTGTTTGATAACTTTTGAATGTTTTTTCATTATCTGATTGTTCTCCCCGGTTTCATTAATACGTGTCATTGTTAACGTAAGGATTCAACTATTTAGTACACTCAACTTCAATTAAGTATTTCGGTTGCAACTTTGTTCATCAATTCAGATCACCATCGAACAGATATGTATTGAACTCGGTTAGCGTGGAGTCGCAGTGAAGCGTTTCGTGATATTCAACATAGGGTACGTAATGAAGAATTATTTCTGTCGAGATAAGTCATAACTGCGGATGGTATCAAAAATTTAATAGAGAACTGTCTATAATTTTTTAAAAAGTATTAGGAAACTGATTTGTTCACGAGTTTATTATATGAATTCCACAATATATCGTACTCACCTACTGCTAGTATTTTTGAGTGTAATTTGCGAATGAATAAAAAAAAAAGAAATGTTTACTGCTCGTTGTTGATAATCAAGTATTCAGAAAGTATAAACTTTAAAATAAAAACACTTGGCTTATGTTTCACAATATAAAAAATATTTAGATACTGTATTTAGCAGTAACGAAAAGTCGACATGTTTCGAGTTATGAACTCATTATCAAGACTGACTACAGTAGAGTATTACATCCTAATTTATAAGACAGACAAAAGCAAAGGTGATACCTGAAAATCAATTTGTTCGTTTACAAGGGGAAATTGACTATTATGGGCGGAACTTATTTCGAGAATTTCAAGAAGGTCAAGGCGTTTTCCTTTGTATGTTGAAGGAATTAAAATCTAAAACTATTATTCTTCTTCTTATTATTATTATTAAAGAAGAACAAAGAGCGTATGAAGCTCTGATACATAATTTTAAGAATAGTATATTATTCAACGAGCACAAAATGATTGCTATTTTTCACGAGGGTGAAGTTTGCGACACGAGCTGCAAGCGAGTGTCGCAATTCACCCTAGTGAAAAATTGTAATTTTGTGCGAGTAGAATACTATACTTTGTCCACGACTTCCTCAGAAAAATTAGTAATAATCTGCATTTTCAACAATAAAAATAGTTATCAAAAGCGTTGACATAACATGTTCTGTGTTCACTGAAAACTGCATATTCACGTAAACGTCAATTATTTCACTTGACATCGATTCAATTCCTTTCTTTCACTGTGATAAAAATGAAATAGATAATTTATTAGAATGAATATTCAATAAGTTGGGCATTATATTAATTATTAGTTTAATAATTTGCCTAAAAATTATCTTAGTTACATAAAACCTAAAAATCTAATAACAATACTATCCTAACAATGTGAATGATAGTCTCAAGTTTGGACATACGTTTTGAGTGTGACGTCATGCAGTGTATAATAAACCATTATTCAATAGTAGTGAATAATAGGTATAATTATACTTCAGGAAGCACACGTATAATGAATGATTTATAGTACAGTCGTGGACAGAAGAAATTTATGAAAATACGAATAAAACCTAAAAAAAATGTACCCAGCAACAAACACACTGAATTTTTAAGAACCCAGCAACAAACACAATGAATTTTTAAGGATTCAAATTTCACTTTAGTTACAAAGGAATGTAACAGAAATGAAAGCTTCTGTGAGTATTGGAAGTTTGAGTAAGGGATAAATTTTTTTAAGAACGGGTTTTATTCGGAAAATTTTTCGATTAAGATCCAATTAATATACGAACTCTTTCATTCGGCATTGAAAATTTCTTTTCTACACGGCCTGGTTAACACATCGGTTCTGATTAATTTGACGGATCGGTGGGCCAATTAGTGCAACTTCGGTAATTTTCAATTCATATTCATGAAAACCGTTTTTCGATCTATCCCCCGTCTCTTATTCTGCATTAATTACCACTCAGTATTTCCCTGAGGGATCCTCTGGACTGAATGCAGATTACTCCGATAACAGTTTTCTAATTTTTCAAACGGCTTTGTGTCCACGCCAGCCATTTTCTCCGTGAGCGGGTGAGATATAAACTTATTTCGACTCTTAATTAACCTAACAGTATTTCACAGAGGTTTCCATAGCTTATCTAGTATTGAGAAACATAAATACACACATGAAAAGAATCTAAGGGTCAAGAATATTTTGAGATTGTATAATTTTGAACATCATGGCATGTGTTCCTCATTTTTCCAACGACTATTCATTTTCTTCATGTCGTTTCTTGTTTCATTCATTAGATCAAATCAGATGTTATTCGACCAGCTAACGGTAATTATTGAAAATTTTGAATAGTGTTGTTTGTCTAAATTATGGAACGTAATCACCTTCAGAGAGACGTGCACTTAAGGGCCATTGGAATGCTTCAAGCTGGAATGTTGCAGAGGGTTGTTGCCAATGAATTAGGGACTAACTAGCCCACTATAAGTCGTTTATGGATTCGTTATAATCAAACTGGTGATGTTAAAGAGCAACATACTGGCCGTACCAGAATAACAACGGCGGCACAGGACAGATTCCTGAGAATTCAAGCTCTGAGAAATCCAACCCACACGGCCGGTTTGGAACTCAGAAACGCTCACCATATACGGATGAGTGACCAAACTGTGAGAAATAGACTACACGAGTCCAATTTACGTGCCAGGCGTCCATGGAGAGCTCCACCATTATCCAGAGGAAATCGCGAGGCTCGAATAGTCTGGGCTAGAAATCACATCGAATGGGGCGTGCAAGAATGGACTCCTGTGTTGTTTAGTGATGAATCGAGTTTCGGTTTACGTCCAAATACTAGACGTACCCTTGTATGAAGACATCCTGAAAATGTTTTGAGACTTAGAACTGCACAGGAAGTTCACAGCTACCAAGGCGGAACGGTGATGGTTTGGGGTGGTATCAGTATTGGCGGAAGAAGCGACCTCGTATTGCTGGAGAGGTTTGTAAATGCTCTTAGAAATAGGGACCTGATATTAGAACCATTTGTCATTCCGTATGCAGCTGCAGTACGTGAAAACTTCATCTTCATGCATGACAATGCGCGCCCTCATACCGCCGCGATCGTAAGAGATTACTTGGATGAGAGTGGTATAAGTGTTTTGGATTAGCCTGCTCAATCGCCAGACCTGAATCCGATTGTGCATGTGTGGGATTTGCTTGGCAGAAGAATGTTAAGGCGTAACATTCTATTCCAGACACGAAATCAATTGTTCCATACTTTGGAAGAAGAATGGAATGCGATTGATCAGGAAAGCATCGATAACCTTATTATCAGCTTACCAAATCTATGTAGGGCAGTTTTGAACAATCGCGGTGGACACACTATGTGTTAGACATTGACCAGTGACAAGTTTTTTGCTCAGACTCCTAAGTGCATTGAATTCGAATTTTTCACTCTTTTCAGTTAGATGAAGCTTTTAATTGATTTTCAAAGTTTGTATGGAATTATAAATAAATTATGTGACAAAAGATTATGTTCAACGTGAGTAACAAAAATTGTATTGAATTTTCCATTACCAAGTGACGAAACCCTAAAAATAAGGCTGACCCATACATCAACTAAATTCACATTATCAAATTTCAACCCTTTAACTTGCTGTAGTTGCGGAGGTGAGCAGAACCTCAGAAACCATGGAAAAACAAGGGATCACTACATCAAAATGGCTGCTGTTGAAAAAAAAAAGTTTAAAAACTCGAAAGGAACTTTTCTAATATCAACTCAATCAACGCCTCAAATTTCAACCCTCGAACTCAATCTGCAGAAGGTGAGGAGGTGAAAAACCACTAAAATATAAGAAATATCTATTCAAAAATGTCGTCGTTGAGCTAAAAACATTTATACCAAAAGGGTTTTTCCGAGGGGTTAACCGCGCTAGGAAATCATGTACACTAAAATACTAAATTGCATAAAATTGCAAAAAATTGCAGAAAATTGCATAAAATTGCAAAAAATTGCATAAAATTGCAAAAAATTGCATAAAATTGCAAAAAATTGCATAAAATTGCAAAAAATTGCAAAAAACTGCAGAAAATTGCGAAAAATTGCATAAAATTGCAAAAAATTGAAAAAATTCCAAAAAATTTCAGAAAATGGCAAAAAAATAATCAAATAATGAAACGAAAAATTTCAAAAAAAATTGCAAAATATTGTATAAAATTGTGAAAAATTGCAAAAAATTTCAGGAAATTCATAGAGAAATTTCAAAAAGTTTTACAAATTTAATAATTAAACTTTAAATTACATATTATATCTGGTTAAAATGTTCAAATAAACAATAGCATAGGCGAGAGCATAGGTATATATGTAAAAGTTATTTAAATTTTTGTTTCAGTTGTTATGTAGGAGTATTTATACGAATACGGTCTTACGGTGCCCTTAAGGAGCCTGGGACCAAAGAAAATCTTCCTATATACCATCTGAGTAGTTAACAGCGTAATAATTTTCTAGTGATTTGATCACAAAAGTTTGTGAATAGGATGAGTTTAAATTGGTGCTTTTTTTATTTGACATCACTCTCAATAGCCGATCAGAGCTTAATCTGAAATGAAATAGAACTTCAATTGTTTTTGTATTCAAAAGTTAAGAGTTTATTTAATATTGTGGTTGATTTTCATTGTGTAACCAGCATAAAGTTGTTTATCTTATAGTTACAATTTTTTCTTTAACCTTTACATCAACGTAAGGACTTGTTGGCCACTTTTTTCAAAATTGAGGATATTCTCATCAGGAGGTGTGGAGATATCTTCAGAAACAGAGATATTTCTTCTTAATTGAAATTTTCATCGATCTTTCCATGTGCAACCTGCCCATCACAAATGAAAGTCGTATCAAAATTTAGGTCATTCTTGTGGACATTTGCTTGTCAGTTTTGAGGTATATTGTATACTTTCAGTTCGTTTCAACTTCTTTCATGAGTAGTATCGCCTATTCCTAAATTCTTAATCTATTTTTGCATCAGTTAAGGCGTTCAAGCAATTTTTTTCTATTTGACCATCTAATGGATACAAATGGTCTACGAAAATGAGAATGAATTTCCCAATCAATCAAAATGAATTCAGATCACCAATGTCAAAATAGGTTTTTCAATCATTTCTATAAGAGGGTTATGGCACTTCCGCAAAAATAAACAACTTTTGCAGATATAGAAAATAAATTTGGTTGTTTTATTTTCGATTGACAGATTACACAAGGAATGGGACAGAATACACAATTGGATGAATTCAATGAAATTTGTATTTGCAGTTGTTTAAACTGAAATGAAAACTTTTTGTTTTTACACGCGCCTTGTGGAGAAGAGGTAGATTGACCGGCTGTGAAGCAGGTGTGCTGGGTTCGAATCCTGGGTTAGGAATGGATGTTTGTGTATGTTGTTGAGTGGTTCAATGAAAAAAATTGGTAGCTGGGTAATGTACAGTGTTTACAAGTCTATAAGTCGTTCAAAACTGGCGTTAAACAGTAGATCCATAGAGTAAAAAAAAAAAGAAGAGAGGTGTCAAGGGACAGGGACACCCGGATGGAACGAAGTTCCTTTCGATTAATTAGTGAAGGAATTGTAATAAAATTGCTGATTGATTTTTATTTTAGTACATAGAAGTATTTAGGAAATTTAGTATTATAGAGAATAACAAATAACGTAATCTTAAATAATTAATTTTGAAATGTGGGACTAAAAGCTCTTACGAGATTGTAAATGAAAAAATGAAAAAAGCCAGGAGTCACCTCTGGGATTCGAACCCAGAAATACGACACACCAGGTATCGGTACTTAGACCCACAGGTCGTCAACGCTATGTAATTTTGTAGACCCAAGAGTGATAATAACGAGAGGATAACGTATCGCCACGCTATATAATTGAATATGAATTTAAACCTACAATACGTAGTCATTATTTTATGGAAAAAATTTGTAAAGCTTTATCTTTTCATTTTCATTATGCTATATCTGATTCCTTTCGTAATCTGTTCTTTTATACATATAACTTACACAATTATTTCGATGTTTCACATCAATGCATTGGCGACGTAGCGGAGTGGGATTAGAAAGAGACGGGATGAAAGAACGGAAAGAAAGAGAGAGAAAACGGCATGCGCGCGCAAAAAGTGTCGGTACAACTTTTGGTCTTAATTTATATCGTCTAGCCCCCTTTCGCAACGCGCGATAAGGAACTTCGTTCCAAAAAACTTCAGTTTCTTATAGCCCAGTAAAAATTTTTGAAGGCGTTCGCTATATAAATGTTCAATGCTCTCATAGCGAAAACATTGTCTATTCCTTGTAATTTCAAAATACTTTTCATGAACTCCGGGATTGTATTACCAAAATATTTCCCGACAATATCCCAAAAATGTTCCGGATTAATTTTCGACATTTTCTATTCTACTTTAAAGAACACTTTTTTTCTCTTGTACTTGAATCCGTTTCGTAGTTAGGGTATTCCCCGAAAGGTTTGAGGTTTGAGCTACAGTCCAATGTTCCCTAGCATTCAGTTTATACGCGATAACGAACTATAGAGAATATAATATCATGAATATTATGGAAGTTTTCGAAATATTATGAAATAAATGCAAAAATTCCAGAAAAGTCCACAAATTGGTAATAAAATTCCGAAAAATTTTCATAAAATTGCAAAAAATTGCAGAAAATTGCAAAAAATTGCATGAAATTGCAGAAAATTGCAAATAATTTCAGAAAATTGCATAAAATTTCAAAAAATTGCATAAAATTGCAAAAAATTGCATAAAATTCCTGGACGTTGTACACCAAAATTGCACCGCGGTCAACCCCTCGGGTTTTTCTTACATAAACTGAATCCATGTTCAAATTTTCAATCCTTGGTGTCTAAAAACCAATTTCCCTACAACTTTCAATAAGCTTTAGAAGTATTATTAATTTTCATAGCTATTGACACAAGTTTCAGAGATTTTCACTTATTAACCAAAAATTGTCCAAAATTTTGACTGAATTGTTATATTCAAGAAACCGCAGATTTACGCTCATCAAGTCTGAAAGGGATCGCTGAAGATGTCAATATATACACGAAAAATCGAGGTCTAGGAGGTCTAAAACGGATTTAAAAACCACAGTATTAATCAGAAATATCATGCGTGGAATTCAAACTGAACATTTTAGTGACTTTTCATTTGTAGAACGCATTATAAAAATGAATGAATATTGGGCAAGTTTTGAATAATTATAATATATTTACAATAATATGTCAGGTACTATTTCATTTATTACAAAGGAGAGTACTGACGAATTATACAATGAATAATATATATATGGTGCCTTCAATTGAAAAAACTTGGATTCCGACTTGAAAAAAAACAACGAGAGGACACTAAAAAGAATTAGTTGTTTCATTGCCTTTTGTTGTTTCTTTTAAATCGTTAAAATTTATATATTTTCAATGCCTATGTAGTGAGTGCAGTACTAGAATAGTACTGTATGTTATAATTACATTATACATATCAAAGAAGAACTTTACGTTATAATGTAATGGAACAAGTATATTGCACACCCGATGTTACGTTATAATGTAATCGAACAAGTATATTGCGCACCCGATGTGAAGCTCCACGTCTGCCCAATACACTACTTATCAGTTTCTGTCGATAAATCGTAGTATTATCCCCTAACTCCTTATCGTTAAGGAGTGCTCCGGCTTTCATCACCACCTCGACAGCATGAGATGATGAGCTCGAGGCGCAAACACCTGAATAAAACAAACACACTTTACGTGCCTATAATTTTCGAGTATTTTCCTCGATTTCGCCGAGATTCTCAGATCTTTGATGAAAATGGACCACCGCGAGCTACAATGTTTTTTTTTTTGGAATTAGTCTACAATTGGTTATATAGAACCTCCTCTTTTTTTTCAAGTCGATCAACACAAACTATATAGGGTTTTGAATTGCTAACACTGCTTACTCCGTTGCAAATTGTTTTTTATTGGAATGATATTCAGTTATTACAAAAACGACTGAATATGTTGTATCCATCGCGATAAGTGGAAATAGGTCAATAAAAAATCATTGGTTGGTTACATTGTGAACATTTCTATTTCATTTATTTGATTTTGCTTGTTAAATAACTCCTTCAGTCATGACTTGAAAACATATATATGGTTCGCACATATCTCTTTCACAAAGAAAATTCGAGGAATTCTGTTAGTTTACGTGAGCGCATTACATATTCAGGATAATGAAGAGCGAGTCACTTCTATAGAAAAAAGTAGCGGAAGTTTGCAACCCTTTTGAAATCGTCAGAAATAGATCCCTAGTGAATGAGTAAGATAAAAAGACAATTTCTCCTTTGAATACGATCATTACAGTTTTCTACAGGCACATGGATTCGACAGTTGTTTGCATAGCGCAAAGGCTTCAGTTACATTCGTTTTTCAAACGAAATAATACGAATTTGGTAGGCAAATATCTCCCTTTTCTGGCTGCTTCAGAATTTTAAAGCTTAAGCTCAATGAAACTGAAACTTTTCCATCAATTTCGGCAATAGTTTTGTGCCGTATTTTTCGAGAGAACAAAGCAATACGAGGACTGTCTTGCTTTTTGCTCTCCTTTTGAGAACTTCAACGTTAGTGTTTGTAACTCCAACATGCTCATATGAATATATTAATTCTGCTTGTCGTTTATGAGGTAATTCCCTTGATTCGAAAAATTTATGCATGCATGAAAAAAGTGCTGCTGTGTTGCAAATCACCATTTTTAACACTCTTTTATCAGCTTGGTATGTTACGGAATCGTTGAACGTGATTCTCACCCCTTCAAAACGTCGGATTCATTTGAAACTTTGTACACTTATCAAGCACCGATAACAAAGCGATATTTTGGCCTATTATCCTGATCAGAACTTTCAGGATTAGCGATTTTCCGAATCCGATACCCGGTAGTGGCTTTATGTCAAGTACTCGTTTAAAATAAATAATACTTTGAAACAACTAAGAAACTTGCTTTTGTAGTTCACTGAACTTAAAATTTGAAAATGAATAATAGTTTAAAAGAACTGAAAAAAAGCTTTTGTTGATAACAGAAGATAAAAGTAGAAAATAATTTTCAATAAATTTAATTTAAGAATAGTATCACGATGGTTGGAACGACAATAAAAATGTACGAGAAAATAATTGAAAAAAGATTGCGACATATACTTAGTAGAGAAAAGACTTAAAGAGGCACAGAGTGGATTTATACCTGGAGGAAGTGTACATGACCACATATTTACTATCAAAACAATTATCAATAGAACAATAGAGAAGCAGAAGACCCTATTTATTGCTTTTTGGACATGAAGAAGGCTTTTGATAGAGTGCCCAGGAGGAAAATATGGGAAAGCCTGAGGAGAATTGGTGTCCACAACAAACTAATTAGAGTGTGCCAGAGTATATACAAAGAAACACGGAATGCGGTGATTGCCAGGAACGTGAAATCAGAAGAGTTCACAAATAAACAAGGGGTGAGACAAGGAGGAGGTCTGAGCCCTCTAATGTTCATAGTCTACATGGACCAAATCATGAGAGAAGTAAATATGGAGACGAGGCCGATAAACGTAGGGTACAGAAACATGATGAGAGTCAATATACAACAATCTGCAGTTGCAGACGATATCGCAGTGCTAGCAAGCAGCCAAGATGAACTTCAAGAAAAGCTGATAGACTGGAACAGAATACTCACAAAACATGGAATGAAGCTAAACATCAAGAAAACCAAAATATGGCAGTATCCGAGAGGGAGATTGGGTTGGCGATAAAACTGGACAACATAGAAATAGAATAAACCAAGCAGTTCAAATACTTAGAGGTGATAATACAAGACAATGGACAGCAGGAAGCAGACATCAACAACCGACTAACGAGTATCAACAAACTTTACTACACCTTGAGCAAGTATATAGCTGGAAAAAGAGAAATTAAACAAAGCACAAAAATCAATGTAGGTATATAAAAGCATATATAGGCCAGTACTAACTTATGACAGTGAAACTTAGACACTAAGAACGTATGGAGTAACAATCTTGGATAGAGTGAGAAACGAGCATATAAGAGAAGAACTGCAGATAAATAGTATGATGGAGTATATTGAAGAGATACAATTAGGATGGTGGGGTCATCTCCAGAGAATGGATAGAGGCACGCAAACCAGACAAGTATGGGAAGCTAAAGACCAAGTTTATAACAAAGTTTAAAACCCTCAGCTTAAGTTTAGGATCTGTAAGTACCCCTTTTTAAAAGATTTGAAATTCTAAATAAATAAAAAATTTCATTGAAAACGGCTACTTTCATATAAACGAACTATTCCGATAATTTTGCTCTACCTATTTAATATTTTCCAGCAACTAATTTCATTGTTATTGTTTATTTACTCGTTCTTAGATCTCGCGGATAGCATTAATCGCCTCCGTGGCAAAGTTTGACCAAATCTCCCATACCGGAGAGTTCAGACAATAAACCACAATTGTGTGATTATCTTCCGTATCTAAGGATTTTGTTTGTTGTACTTTTTTCATCTTCAAATTTTCAATCCAATACTTGGCTACGCCGTTCTGATGAGGACCAAAGAGTCCGAAACACGTGTCAACGGCTGCTTCCATATAAGCGTCTATACCGATAATTCTACTCCACTTCTTTAATGTTTTCCCCATGACTCATTTCTTTGTTGTTAGATAAATAGTACCCTTTTATTATTATTTTCAAACATTGCGTAGGTGAGGGTTTCTTTGGTTTCCCTTACCATCTGGTGATAACAATTTTGAATGTTAATATTGAACTGAATAGCATATACTAAGCAGCCCTGTTTTTTTCAATTTTTTAAATCAATAAATGTCAAAGAAATTTCAATTACGAATATCATAGTGGAACGTCAATTTTTTATTAAAATCGAGTTTTTCAAGATTCAACCAGCCTGTTATTGCTAATAATTATCAAGAGTTTAAAAATAGATCACAGGCAACAACTATTCGAATAAATATATATATAAATATATATATATATATATATATATTTATCAACATAATAGAATTAACAAAAAAATGCGTGGGGTGCTTTTTAAGATATTTCCATAATGACTCTAGTGTTACCAATATCTGTCATTAAAATATTATAACAATTGACTCCAAGCAATATATTATCTGATATTAATAAGCTTGTCTTTTTTCGTATTTGAGCACTAATCCAAATAGCGTGGGGAACTTTGTCCATTTAATGGAAATGTTTCTCAGATTTATTTTTAAGACTTGAAATGCGCCTCTTTTCTTTCGAAAAAATCATCAGAAATGAATTTCAATCTTTTGAAGAAATGGATAATATTTCAATTGCCTGACCCTTCTGCGATTTTGAAACCAATTAGTAAGTTAGGTACTTAGTTATATAAAGCGTGTAAAAAGTTATCACTTATTGCCACGAATGTTATGGAGAAGAGAGAAAAGGAGAATTACTTTCAAACTCGAATCAACTGTTCAACATAGTTGTGCTCCTTTTGCGTGAGCGTAAAAAGTCTTCAATTTCTCAGCATTGATATAGGAGTCTTACCAAGAAATCGAATTAGCCAAATTTTCATTCGTCATTGAAATCTCACTTCATTAGAACGAATTACAAAGAGGGAAAAATTAATCTACCCTATAATTTCCAACTGATTTGTGAAATACCTGAAATCAGAAATCAATCGAATATTTTAATTCTCGGAAATTTGACGAAGACTTCCAGTAAAACTTTTTTGTTCTGCACAGGTATCATGAGGTTTTCCTGTAAATTTTTGTCCCAAAGTTATTGTCAATAAACTTCAGTTTTCAACTGATGTCTCATTTGAGACGTGATGCACTGATGAGTTTCAACGAAACCGAAACTTCTATTCTATATACCTATAAAACTATTATTTAATTAGTTTTTTCATGGATACAATTTGTCATTGCCATTGTGAGATTTTACTGTGAATTCTAATTAAATTTCAGAAACATAATTGAGCCTTATGAAATTATGAAAATAAAATTGATGTTCAAAGAAAAAGACTCCTCAATTTTACTAACATCCGTCAGTAATAGGATATATGTCCCTCATGGTGCTCCAGCTTTTATACCCCACACCCTATTTCACTCTACGTGAATTTTTTACTCATAAATTACAATTTATTACACCTATTTCCAAATTTATTACAGTTGCAGAACTCAAGTTATGAGGGTCTGGTGAAGAATTAGTCTAAAGCTGCACCACACTCGTACCATATTAATTATTTTCGATTCAGAACTTTTCTATAATTGATTATAATCAGTTACAATTGATTACAATAAATTACAACCATTTACGGCCTCATTACAATTCCAAAAAAAACGTAGCGCATCGAAAAATTATGACAATAACAAATAAATATAAGGATATTCATTAATTACAATAACCCACTTGGTTTTATGGATATAAAAAATGGTCAGCAGGATTAAGAAAATAATAACAGAGAAGCTGCAAGTGTGTCGGGTGGTGTAATAATTGATAAGAATTTTCAACAGACAAAAAACAATAGAATTATCGAAAATAATATAGGAATACAGTATTTTCATTTTATTACAATAGCCCACTCAGTTTTATCGATTCAAAAAATTGTCACCAGGATTTAAAAAATTATGAAAAAGAAGCTGCAGGTGAGTGGGGTAGTGTAATAATTGATAAGGATTTTCACGGGACAAAAAATAATAAAATTATCGAAAAAAAGATAGAAATACAGGGTTTTCAATTTATAACAATAGTCCACTCAGTTTTGTCGATGCAAAAAATGGTTAGCAGGACTGGGAAAATAATAAAAAAGGAGCTGCAAGTGAGTGGGGTAGTATAGTAATTGATATTTCACTCAACGTGAATTTTTTACATATTAATTACAATTTATTACACCTTAATAATTTATAAGAATTTTCACGAGACAAAAACCAATATAATTATCGAAAATAAAATAGAAATACAGGGTTTTCAATTTATTACAATATCCCACTCGATTTTATCGATACAAAAAATGGTCAGCAGGACTGAGAAAACAATAAAAAAGAAGCTGCAAGTGGGCGGGGTAGTATAATGATTGATAAGAATTTTCACGAGACAACAAATTATAGGATTATCGAAAATAAGATAGAAATACAGGGTTTCCAATTTATTACAATAGCCCACTCGGTATTGTCGATACAAAAAATGGTCACCAGGATTAGAAAAGAAGCTGCAAGTTAGTGGGGTAGTGTAATAAATTGAAAACCTTGCATTTCTATCTTATTTTCGATAATTCTACAATTTTTTGTCTCGTGAAAATTCTTATCAATCATTATACTACCCCACCCACTTGCAGCTCCCGTTTTATTGTTTTCTCAGTCCTGCTGACCATTTTTTGTATCGATAAAATCGAGTGGGCTATTGTAATAAATTGAAAACCCTGTATTTCTATTTTATTTTCGATAATTCTATTGGTTTTTGTCTCTTGAAAATTCTTATAAATTATTAAGGTGTAATAAATTGTAATTAATATGTAAAAAATTCACGTAGAGTGAAATAAGGCGTGGGGTATAAAAGCTGGTGCACCGTGAGGGACATCATAACATATACAACGAAAGAATCATGGACAAGGCAAATGTTTGAACCTTTTTTTCTGGCATCACATAAAACCTTACAAGAATCTCGCCGGTGAATCAGATACACAGCCGGATTTCGAGAACTCATTAAACCGTGAAATTTCTGCCTCGGAAAAATCAAAAATCGCTAATCCTCTTTTTCCCTACCCTTGGATCGATCGGTGTTGCCTTCGGGACGAGCACACACTCGCGTTGAATAGAAATGTGGATGAATTGGATCCCGTCGTACGAATTTCGATAAATTTATTTCACGTGTCCCATTTTTGGCATTTGACTACAGAAAGAATAGAAGAAGCATAAGACTCGTATTATTCAACGTTGCCTCGGGGACTCCATATATCCCCATCTATTGATTTATGGAGTGGTTTATTCACTTATTTCGGATGTGGCAGTCGCTTAGCCCAGAAAATCTGTAGAGAAAATGTGAGATTCGCATTCGGAAAATGACAATACTATTGATGGAGTGAACCATTGCTAATATTTCGGGAATATATGGGGAATAATTTTCATAAATGTCAATCAAAAAATACGGACACCCTACTGCGTAGCACTAGGAATGATAAAACCCCTCGGCGCATGTGCATGTCTTAATGCCTATATAAAAAACGCTATAATTTTTTTATTCTTCTTGGGGAAAAATTTTTGAAAACTATTTTCTCATGAAATCATATGTGTTTTATCGATATCCGTTGGAATTTTTAAAATCGAACCAGCTACTAACTTTTTGTCGTGAGACTAAAATAGAGGTAACAAAAAATCTAAAAAACGCTATAATTTTTTTATTCTTCTTGGGGAAAATTTTTGAAAACACTTTTTTTATGAAATCATATGTGTTTCATCGATATCCGTTGGAATTTTTAAAATCGGACCAGCTACTAACTTTTTGTCGTGAGACTAAAATAGAGGTAACAAAAAATCTAAAAAACGCTATAATTTTCTTATTCTTCGTGGGGAAAAATTTTTTAAAACACTTTTCTTATGAAATCATATGTGTTTTATCGATATCCGTTGGAATTTTTAAAATCGGACCAGCTACTAACTTTTTGTCGTGAGACTAACAAAGAGGTAATAAAAAATCTAAAAAACGCTATAATTTTTTATTCTTCGTGGGGAAAAATGTTTAAAAACACTTTTCTTATGAAATCATATGTGTTTTATCGATATCCGTTGGAATTTCTAAAATCGGACCAGCTACTAACTTTTTGCCGTGAGACTAACAAAGAGGTAAGTAATAAAAAATCTAAAAAAAGCTATAATTTTTTATTCTTCGTGGGGAAAAATTTTTGAAAACACTTTTTTTTTATAAAATCATATGTGTTTTATCGATATCCGTTGGAATTTTTATAATCGGACCAGCTACTAACTTTTTGTCGTGAGACTAAAATAGAGGTAACAAAAAATCTAAAAAATGCTATAATTTTCTTATTCTTCGTGGGGAAAAATTTTTGAAAACACTTTTCTTATGAAATCATATGTGTTTTATCGATATCCGTTGGAATTTTTAAAATCGGACCAGCTTCTAACTTTTTGTCGTGAGACTAACAAAGAGGTAATAAAAAATCGAAAAAACGCTATAATTTTTTATTCTTCGTGGGGAAAAATGTTTGAAAACACTTTTCTTATGAAATCATATGTGTTTTATCGATATCCATTGGAATTTTTAAAATCGGATCAGCTACTAACTTTTTGTCGTGAGACTAACAAAGAGGTAATACAAAATCTAAAAAACGCTATAATTTTTTTATTCTTCGTTAGAAAAAATTTTTGAAAACACTTTTCTTATGAAATCATATGTGTTTTATCGATATCCGTTGGAATTTTTAAAATTGGACCAGATCCGATTGTCGTGAGACTATAACCCCTTTCGCTTCGCCTAGGGGTAAAAATACGGTTGTGTATTGGGATCTGACATGGAGGTGGAGCTTAAGTGATAAGGTCAAAACATGGCGTCTCAAAACCAACTTTCAGCACGAATTATATGAGAGATTTGAAAGTTTTTTGAGTTTTTCCTATAACAATGTTAGTTTCGAGTGAAAGTGTGAAGCTATATGCAGATGAAAATTTACTCCAGCGAAAATATAGGCTGGAAAGATCCAAATTCATAAAAAAATGAGGGAAGAATGAAGAGAATTCGGGGCCTGTTATCGTCAACTTTACTGCTTTTTGCTTATCTAAGTGTATAATACCTAGTCTAAATCTGTATTTGTTTAAGTGATACGAAACTATTAATTCGTGCTTTTTTATGTAGGAAGTTTATAATCGGCCAGATATGATGGGCAATTATCAATAAACATGGCCGATAACTGCATTGCTCACATATTTAGCGATTGGAAGGAATTACCATGATTAAACATTTTCTACTACATCTCCGAAACCCACCACGAATACTATTGATTTTAGAGACAATTGTACCTACTATTTGTAGCATTTCGTTGAATGATTTTCAGCTTCTCTATCAATATTTTGTAAGCTTAATTTTTTTATTTCGGTCTAAATAGTGCTTTGATTTTGTCTGCCACAAGCAGGTTGGGCCCCTGTATAACCCAAAAAATTCCCGTAGAAATTCCCGGGACAATGAACTGCAGTCTGACATACTAATCAAACTATCCGTTAACATATTTAGTAAATAATACACCAATCTATTAAATGTCTATATTTGTTTTGAAACCCAAACAATGTGAAATATGTTGAGTAATGTGAATTGAATTTATTTGAAAAAACTTAACCGCCGCTATTGCTTCAAAAACGCACTCTCTCTCTTGTCCGTTCACTCTCGTGAGAGTATGGTGACATCACGTCTCAATTGCTCGGATCGTAGTTCTCCATCCTTCTCTGTCTTGAGCTGCAAGAGAAGCTTCATGCAGAACGTGACCAATGATTTCTTTGGTTTGATGCACCCAGCGCGTCGGAGACCTTCCTCTTAGTCGTTTGCCATTGACTTTTCCCTCTATAATAAGTTTTTCCAGCCCATTCGTTCTTCTTGAAATTTGTCCAGAATAGCGTCAATATGACTGGTTTATCCTGGTTGATAGCCTTGTGGTGATTTTTAGTTTCTTAAGAATTGACACGTTGGTACGATGTTTTGTGTATGAGATTCGCAGCATTCTTCTGTAGGCCCACATTTCAAACGCATCTATTTTCCTTCGATTGGCAAAAACGCGCACACCACGGTAAATCGCCTCCACACGTTGAGACCTGAATGTGGTTCGATGCATCCAAAAATTCAAGCGATTTCAGAACACATCAACGTGGCGCTCATCCGGGTTGTACATTCAAAAACTCTTGTTTTTTGCATCCACATTGACGTTATTGGTTGCACGTTTTTGGATGCATGTTGATGTATCAAGACATCGACGCCCGTGTGTAGGGGCCTATTATAGATTCAATTATACTTATCGATTAAATCAAACATGGGTTTTTTTTAATAATAATACCAACGTCCGTAACTTCCTAGTGGAAGAAAACGTTTAAAATGAATATTATTCGCGTGGATCACCGTATATTTCTGTAAAATCGGTCGGTACAATAAACCATTCTCTTACATTTCCACTCATAATGAGAATAACAAGATTCGTCGAGGATTTTCCTTATTATCTTCAGCTGAACAAGGGCTCGTAGTTGCATTCGAGACTTCATTGTTATCGTCGAGTGGCCCCGAGCTCCCCCACGACGCAATTCGTTTGTTTCAATATTCCCGTTCATTAATTTTAATGTCCCATCAATGCGGATGACAAAAATGAAAAGTGGAAAAGGAAAAGGCCTGCATTGAGAATTGTCTTTCGTTTTTCATTCTTCTCGTTGCTCTTAAGATGTAATTGTGCTTGGCTGAGATTTCACCATCGCTGATAATTGTACCCTCGATGTGACAATTTAGCACACGTTGATTATAATATAGTGCATGAAGTGAACAAGGAAAATTCTTTAATAATTTGAAAATTTTCGCACAACTTTGCAAGGGAGCGGGTTATATGTATTTCGCGACGAGAGTTCTATTTCACAATCCTACAGTGAATTATAGAAATCGTCAAGTCGCCCTGACTTAAAAACTGCATACAGCTGTTCTTATTAGATCTTATCAGTGCCAGCTTATTTGACTCGAAGTGAATTTAACAATTTTCTATTTGTTTCCCAATACAAATCGTGTTCAGGACTTCTATCTGGATAACAACCCAGAGCGGCCTCCAACAAAAATATTGGAAACCAACAATTCACCGCTTAGATTGAAAATGCAGAATCCCGTCGCGAGAATACATATTTCCTGATATGAAATGTATATATATATATATATATATATATATATATATATATATACCTATATACAGGGCGTTCCAACGAAAACTTGACCCCCCCTGTAAGTCAGAAACGGATGTGTGATCGAAAATTTCAAAGAACACGTCAATTTTTATTTCTAGGGGGACTAATTCTAATATGGAAATCATACCCGAAACTTCACCTCCCTGCGGTCAGCAACTACCCCCCATATTTTTTTCAATTGCATGGGGGGTCGAATGATATATCATGAAAGGTCTTTTGTCCCTCTATCACCTCTGTATTTTTTTTCGGAATTCGTTCATTTGTTATTGAGAAATTAAATGTTGAACGTTTCATTTAAGAAAAAACAGAAAATTCGCTGTCGTTTATTTTACCGAGGAAATTAACAACAAATAGTATCAATGGAAACAACTCTACTAAGCCTACAAATCTAGAAGAGCTGCGACAGAGAATTGTTCGGGAATGCCGATTGCTGACTCCGGACATCTTTTATAATGTAAGGAACGCTTTCGAAAGTAGACTGTATTATTGTATGGAAGTAGGTAGAGGTCGTTTTGAACAATTTATCCGTTGATTTTGTTTCCATTGATACTATTTTTTGTTGATTTCCTCAATAAAATAAACGACAGCGAATTTTCTGTTTTTCTTAAATATAACGTTCAACATTTAATCTCTCAATAACGAATGAACCAATTCAGAAAAAAATCATAGAGGTAACACAGGGACAAAAGACCTTTCAAATGATGTATCACTCGACCCCCCATGCCATTGAAAAAAATGGGGGTGTAGTTGCTGACCGCAAGGGGGCGAAGTTTCGGGTATGATTTTCATATCAGAATTAGTCTCCCTAGAAATAAAAATTGACGTGTTCTTTGAAATTTTCGATCACACGTCCGTTTCTGACTTACAGGGGGGGTTCAAGTTTTCGTTGGAACGCCCTGTATATAGGTATATATAGATATATATATATATTTATATATATATATATATATATATATATATATATATATATATATATATATATATATATATATATATATATATATATATATATATATATATATATATATTTTATATATTACATTTTATTTTGTTCTCTGGCATCTTCAGCACATGAGACCAAGTGAGCTGAAATCTGGGGTTGTTCTTCAGTCAGAACAAACTATCAGAAAAGTTAAATTCAGTCCAAATTTTTGGCACTCCAAACTTTGGGGAAGGTAGTGACGGACAGATGCATGAGCGAAATATTTCCAAACCGTTAGTAAAGGATGCAACATATCGGAATATAGGCTTCTGGAGGGTATATGAAGCTTAAAGATCGGAAGGGATATTTGCTCCTACAAACCCCGTCAAAATTGAGTTAGAGGGTTAAAAATTTGCACGTAGTGTGAGTTTATGCTAGGCACGTACTTTTTGCTAGTATTAACTCTTTTGTCTAACCCTTGCCATTTATATGACGATACTTCATATTTTTTCATTGTTTTTAAGGTTTTGCGCACCTCCTAAGCTCTTCTATTTTTATGTAGAGGGAATTAATTCCTAACGCGGATAGAGTTGATGTTAGTGGTTTCAACTGTTTTCCTTAACCGCAGCCATTCAATGTAGAGATTACGTTGTTTTTCGTTGGTTCTCAAGGTTTTGTTCAACTCAAAAGTTGGTTCAAATTAACTAGAGGATTGACTATTTGTATATAAAATAATTAAAATTAGTGCAAAATACCACCTCAGTGAAGGCGCTCTGCTGCTTATATGTAATTTTTTCTGTTGAAATATAAGACCCGCTCGATAATTTTTCTAAAATAATTATCTGTTTTAAAAGAAAACACGTTTCAATTGAAATTTTGAGAGTAATACAAATAGTAGAATGTTAGAAACTTGAATATATTGTTTTTTGTTTCAAAAAGGTTCGAAAATAATAACGTCAGTAACTAATATATTAGTTTATTATTAGTATATAAAGTAATATCTCTTTCTATCTTTATGGACATGTATAAATCTCTGTTTTTTTAAATGTTGTGGTATAAATCGAAGGATCAATATATGATCTCATCCAGTCGATAGCTCATTTATGCTGGTTACTTCGAAATTTAAAAGAAAAGTAGAATTTCCCCACACAAGGCCTCAAAAACAACATATTTGTAACTATTCCATAATCTGGAAAATTTTTAGAAACAATGCTGCACCTCGGACTCAATTAGATTAGGTTTGATATATTAATTAATCCGCACAACTTCCTATAATTACTTGAAGCCTTTACCATGTCGGGAAATATTCAATTTGTTGCTGAGTATTTAAAGTAGTATACCTAATCTAAGTCCTATAATTACGTCAAGCCATTACTATGCAGGGAAAAGATTGAATTTAGAAAAGAAGTATTTAAAGTAGTATCTATATAATGTACTTTTGAATAAAGTCCATGATATACCACGAATTTGAAGAAGGAACGTAATTTGTTAATTAAAAATCAAGCAACCTGTGGAAACAATCTATTGTGTGTCCCGAAAATGAGAAATTTCGCTACCTCTTCTTAAATGTTTTGGAGGGATGTTTGCTTTTCTCTTGACCGATACTTATTCCATTTGCAATCCGTTCAGCGGATTCTCTAGTTACATGACAGTTAGGGGAGAGGTGGAATGAAGGGGACATTTTTCTATTGAATGCTCTGTATAATATTCTGATTAGGTTGAACCTGAATGAGAAGCGTCTATTAATTCTCTATTGAAATAAAACTATAATTAATATTTCTTCATTCTTAGGTACAAATTTTTACAATTTAAAAAAATGTGCATTGTGTTCCTTTCATAAATAAACTGTATTGAAAGGGACGTATGAAACGAACATTAAGTAATATCAGTATAAAATCACTTTATAACATATTAATAGTAGATCAGTAAGTTCAAAAATGAAATTTTCAAGTAACATACATTCAACAGTCTTAAAGTTTGGTTATATGACTATCTTAGAATAAATACGATGAAATACTAATTGTGCAATGATTAATGATGACAAAACCAGCGAAAAAATGAAATGAAGCTACTTAAAAAAAAATATTTTTAAATAACTTAAAAATGAATAAACATTTACTAAGTCTTATAATTTTCTTTTTAAAGTAAATTAAGTAGGTGTTCATCCTTTTTCATAAGAGTAATCAATTAACACTGTCAGTATATAAAGGAACGTCCCATTTATACCCGGTTGTAGTGTCCCCTTCATAAATATCACTTAAATATTAAAGCATTACCATAAAACCGACTAACCTACCAATAAAAAAAAGTTTACTAAACTTTTGTTTTCGTAACTAATCGATCACAAACACTGGTAAAAAAAAACTTATCAGTTCACTCTAATTCACAAAGCATTTCTAAAGAACAAAAAAATATTACTTTTGTGTACAGCTACGAAGACTTGCACGCCGTGGCCATCTTTGAAATTACAGGAGTTTGACGTTAGGTGCGAATAGTTGTGCTTCGGGGTTGCCCCAGAACAAATGGGGACGTTTCTTATTTTACCGGTTAATTGACTTGTCTCTTTCAATGCGTGTCCCTTTCATGCCACCTCTTCCCTACTAAGCTCATTTGATCATAACTTCCAGAGACTTATTTCCTTTCGCATGAATATCTGTTACATTTGAAAAATATTCGTGAGTCGTCGCTTGATTCCACAAATAATAAAATAGTGCTAAGAGAAAAGTGATACGTGAACTGAATAATTCCTCAAAAGTGACAGAACACATAAAGAACGACAAGTTGTCCCGAAACTGAACATTTAATATCAAATAGTCAACAAGTCGTTATCATGGGCTTCACATTCGTCTGACATGGACTCGTTAGAGAGACTCATGAGCGCCGCGAAGCCGATGCCCAGGGTGCTGGCGGCTACGGGGACGTCGCTGCCTAGAAGGGCGTTGGTACACGCCAGCTTAGCTACTTCTGCCGCTGTAAGCAGAAGAGGGCGTCATCTCACAGGAACATTCTGCTTGACAGGAGACACTATGGAGGGAATCATCCAGTGCTTAGTTTTTTTGAAGGCGTTTTCGGTGAGTTTTGATTTATGCTTTAAGACGGCGTTTCTGAAATACTGAAATTTACTGTGATGCAACTTATGATTTTTTGAAAATTTTTGATATTAAATTCAGATTTTCAAAATGCTCCGTTTGGGCACTATGACATGTCCCCAATTGAGGACATCATGAGCTGATTGAAGACAAAAAATTTTCAGAAATATGTTCAGAGGGTAAAATATTAATATGTTTTATTAAAATAACATTACAGGGTATGGTATTTCATGAATGGTCCATTTTCGAAGTACCAAAATGTATAAAATTCAACTTTTGCAGAAATAAAATAAAAGTGCTGTTATATTTACCTAGATGTTGCGTTTACCGCTAGCTCACAATGTCCTCAAATT
The DNA here is from genome assembly GCA_030704885.1 of Cynegetis impunctata. Classification (NCBI taxonomy): domain Eukaryota; kingdom Metazoa; phylum Arthropoda; class Insecta; order Coleoptera; family Coccinellidae; genus Cynegetis; species Cynegetis impunctata. The sequence continues at coordinate 124,470 of JARQZK010005105.1, read as the reverse complement.
AGGACACCACACTTTCAAAAATCGCTGATTACAATATGCACAAAAATCACCAAACACAATTACTTTGGAACAAGTCTACACTTATTGTGAACGTGAACAAACAGTTTTCAAACACGTGGTCTAACGAAAAAATAAACAGTAGAGCGCTACACTGCTGTCACAGCTACCCTACGGAAACCTATATTTCAAATGAATGAATTTTTTTTCCATCAGCTTTTAGATGGCAGCACATATATTCATTTGGAAGTATATGATGTCCACAACTGAGAACAATGTAACAGAGAAGTAAGAGCAAGCGGCACTTCATAGGAAAAAATCCAAAGTAGGTTGTCCTCAATTGAGGACAAGGTGAGCGAGAGGGTTAAGGTGCTGTTCCACCGGAGGAACATTTTGTTGCTAAATGTTTGTCCTTGTTGCCATCGGTAATGTTGCCGAAACATAGAGGAAATTTTAAGGAACATTTTGGAATATTTTCGGAAACGAGCAACAGCAACAAAAATGTTTCACAATGTTCCTCTGGTGTAGGGTTGCCATCACCTAAATTGCCGATGCCGGACAAAAATTTTAAAAACCCCGGACATTTCTGTGAAATTTTGTTTTTCCCCGGACAACCCGTAAAAATTTTTTTTTAAATAAAATAAAACATCGTTTGTATTTTAATTTTTTCATTTATTTAAACCTTAAACTGCTTGTTTGCTATATAAAAATAAAATTATATTGTACACAGTTTACAGTTTTCTCTTTTCTTTTGGTTTCATCAAATGAAAAACAACTCATGACGATAATTTTTGGTAGATCAAAAGTCAAATAGACTAGATTCTACATTATAATAGTAAATTATAGGATGAGTTATCTAGTTCGGTTAGATAGGTTAGGTACCCAAAAGTCTAAATTATTTATTAACTATAAATCAAAAGTAAGCAACAATTTTTAATTTGAACGTGATCAAGTTCTTTTTACTGATTCAACTTAACTTGGAGTGCAGACAATTTTTCCCAAAATGTCTTTATTTTTCATCATGAATTTGTAAAAGTGGGAGTAACTCAAGTCTTTAAAATAAGACTTTATTTTGATCAGAGAAGAAAGCGTATGTGTATTTAGCAAATTTCTCTCCTTCCTCCATTACTGCGACCCTAGCGAAAAAACTCACTCTACATTCGCATTGTGAACTGGTATAAAAAATATTACTTTGCAATTTTGAGCAGTTTAGAATATAGATGTTTCGAAAAAATTCGGCCACAACTGGTTTGCATTTAATAGCTCATCTCCGTCACTGACAGTCAAGCTTCATACACCCCGACACAAATTTTGTCCGGGTTTTCCCCGGACATATTTTGAAAGCCCCGTCCGGACGACCCCCGGACGCCCCCTAAACTAGGACAAATCCGGGGAAACCCGGACGGATGGCAACCCTACTCCGGTGGAACTGTAGCTCAAAAGCACTGTTCATTGATGAACATTTTTGTTGCTGTTGATCGTTTCCGAAAATGTTCCAAAATATTTTGGATTGATTGGGCTGAATGTTTCTCTTTATTTCCATATATAGAAACTTATGCGTAAATTTCTTGTTTCCACTGAAGCAACTAAAATTATCAATAGTTTTGTAGAAACAGTCAACATTTGTTGCCTAAACATGAAGAAATTCAGGACATTCAGGAAAATTTCGGAACATTTAGGGAAAAACAACAGCAACAAAAATGTTCCTCAATGGTGAAAACGTAATACACTCACGGGCAAAATTATTGCATATTTTATTTAAGGTTTTCATTTTTTTTCCTTTAACACCTTTGTTATTTAGGTCACTAAATCTGTTACATTGGAGTGTTTTACGTTATTAATAATCGAATTAATTACATATTGAAGTTTTAGAACAGATTCGTAGAGAAATTAGTGAAATGGTCTGTTTTTGATAATAACGTTCAATTAGGAAAGAGCAACAACATCGACACGATACATTAGTTTAAGACAAAATGATAACAATTTAGTACTTAGTATTTCCTCTCCTAGTTCTAACGATAGCCTGCATTCTCTTAGGCATACTGCGCAAAAGATCTTTGATGGTTTCTTGTGGTATTCGATTCCATTCTTCCTGTGCAGCAATCCTTAATTCTGCAATTGAGTTAAGAGCTGGATTTCGTGTTCGAATATTTTTTTTCAGGTTATCCCATACATGTTCTATGGTATTTGCGTCAGGACTATATGGTGGCCACTCTAGCTTTGCAATCCCTACATCCTCAATATACTGGTTTACTGTTCTTGCGGCATGGGCACGGGCATTGTCGTGCATTAGCACAAAGTTATTATATCAAATAAAGTCGGCATATGGTATAACATGTTCTGCAAGGATGTTAAGTATGTGCCAGTCAGCATTCATTCTTAAATTCACTACAATGAGCTCCGTGCGAGTCTCCCAACTAATGCCAGCCCATAGCATAATGGAACCACCACCAAAGCTAAGATTATGTACAAGATTACATTCTGCAAAACGTTCTCCTGACCTTCTGTATACTAGACTACGTCCATCAGGCTTCCATAATTGTATTCTTGTTTCGTCTGTAAAAAGAACTTTTCCCCATTGATGTTCATTCCAGTCAGCATGTGCTCTTGCAAATTGTAACCGTCCGATTTCATGACGTGGAAGAAGGCGAGAAACTCTAGCAGGACGTCTTGGCTTCAAATCGACCTCCTTAGGTCTCCTTATTATTGTTTTGGTGGAAACATTGACTTGCCTTGCATTTAGTAATTGATTTTTTTGATGCGGAGCACTAAGTATACGATTTCGCAAAGATTGAATTCTTAAATATTGCTCCTCTCTTGGCGTAGTAATTCTCTTACGTCCTTGACCAGGCCGCCTTTTGTATCCTCCAGTCTCATTGTAACGTTTTAGTACGCGAGAAACAGTCGATTGATGGATATTCAATCTCTGTGCAATGTCTTCTTGTCTATACCCCTCATTGATTCAACAAACAATTTTAACCGCAACTAACTCATTCAAACGTGGCATCTCACTAACTGAAACTACAGATTGAAGAAATAATGAACCGAAAATGTCATTCTGAAAATTATTTTAGTCATCAAGGAACACTAAGCTACGATTATAGCTTTCCGCTTATTCAGTTATAATTTCAAGTTATCGCTAATTCAGTTATAAAAGCTATGTCTTAGCATTATTTTATCTGCAATAAATTGCAATATACGTAGAACACTCCAATGTAACCGATTTATCAACCGAAATCACAAAAGTGTTAAAAGGAACAAAAAATCAGACCTAAAATAAAATATGCAATAATTTTGTCCGTGAGTGTATATTTATTCGTTTTCGTACTTCACTGCACATTGAAAATCTGCGACACGAATGTTTCCTAGTTGCGTTTTCGATACGTTTCCAATGCGATAGCAACAAGGATTTGTTTACACATGTTTACACATGTTCACTATTTCCTTTCGAAGTTACCGCTCAAAATGGAAACCGGCGACGAGTAGGAACAGTCAACATTTGTTGCCGAAAAAGAAAGAAATTTCAAGGAATATTTAGGAACATTTTGGAACATTTACGAAAACACGCAATAGCAGCAAAAACGCTCCTCTGGTGCAATCGAAGCTTGAACGGTGATGAGTAGAAACAGTCTACATTTGTTGCCGAAACAAAAAGAAATTTTAAGGAACATTAAGAAACATTTAGGAACATTTTCGGAAGCACGCAACAGCAAAAAAATGTTCTTTAGGATTCGCTGCCCAATTTCCTATCATAATGTGTATCGCACCTAACCATGAATACTAGTTTGTTTGCATTATTTGTGTAGATCATCATTGCATTTATATCTTGCGCCCCCAGAACCGAATACAACAAAAAAGGTTCTTTTGTTTAAATTGTGTATGCAGATCATCATTCCATTTTTATCTCGCGTCTTTTGTGGTATGTGTGCCCGTGCAACCCCTTCAGTATGCTCGTGTCCCCCCAGGGAAGTGCGTCCCACAAATTGAGAACCGCTGCTTTAAGATCATATTGATCGTACAATAACAGTGAATTTCCTGAATATGTCAGAAATTGCTTGTTTTGATAAATTTATTCCATATCGGCATCATCTAGAAAGGTATAGAGTACTAAATTGTTGAACAGGAAAATCATAATATTATGATATTTATAGTACCTACTTATGTTGTTTTAGTGTAAACGCCAGATAATCCTGAACGTTTCCATTGGATTTTCTGACCGAATAACCCCCATACCTACATAAATTTTATAATGAATAAAGTATAAACTTTGAAATAAAAAACACTTGGCTTATGTTTCACAATATAAAAAAATATTTAGATACTGTATTTAGCAGTAACGAAAAGTCGACATGTTTCGAGTTATGAACTCATTATCAAGACTCATTCATAACTCGCAACATGTCGACTTTTCGTTACTGCTAAATACAGTATCTAAATATTTTTTTATATTGTGAAACATAAGCCAAGTGTTTTTTATTTCAAAGTTTATACTTTATTCTTTATGATGTTTCACCAAGTGATGTGCGAGAATTCAATCTCAGTAATTATATAATGACTGACTCAAGCAGGTTGCTATGAATTAGATATTAAGAAGAATTGTTTAATGTTTACCAATTTTCTTTTAAATATGAGTTATTATTTAACTTATATGTAATGTGATAATAATAATAATAATAATTTATTTTCCTTTCTGACAAAATAACATTTGTATAGGAATTGTCGAATGAACAAGAAAATATCACATTTTCCTTAAAAAATCTTCTACAGAATATAAACATTTATCAACCAACATATTTTTCAACCTAGCCCTAAATATTTTCAGACTAGGGGACTCAATGATAGACTTTGGCAGAAAAATTGTGGCCCCAAAGAGTCAGGTGACTTACATCCTACCTTATACTTATTGTAAGGAACATACAAATCATTTTGATGACGTGTATTAACCTTATGTTTATCTTTCACTAAATTAAAAATACTCTTATTAGTATAAACATAGATACATATTTCAAAAACAAATAAGCTTGGAAGAGTTAATATTCCAAGTTTTTGAAAAAGACACTTACGAGAATATGAACTGGAAACACGAGATATACATCTAATTATTCTTTTCTGTGATAAAAAAACTTTACAAGCAAGAGATGACCAACCCCAGAAAATGACACCATATCGTAATCTCGATTCTGCGTGAGCATAATAAAGTGTGGCTCAAGTATCGAGGTTTTTGCTTCTGAATGTTTGATTATTCATTGGAACGTAGAGCTCAGGGAGAAACTGAGTATGTAATAGATTCATAGAGAACAGAAGTTTTAGGAGCCAAACTTCTTTCAAAATGATTGAAAATAAAAACATCATTATATGGGCATAAGAGAAAGATGTTCCTATTAAATGATTTCAAACTGAAGTAATTTTTCTAAAAAATCAGTTTTTAGATAAAAATGGAGTAAAACTGAATTAATAAACTGTGGTCTATTGGTATTTATACCTTTGAAGTACGTAGCTAATAATGTAGCCTTTCTTAATTGAATATCTGTTTGTTTTATCGGAGGTCTTTATTGATATATTATTATATTGTTGAACTGTTGAATTCTATTCGAAAAGAACAGAATTTATCCTAGATTTCGTTAATAAATGTGTATAATAACTTTATAAAGAAATAAATAAACTAACTTTTCACAGGTTGGAATAAAAATCTATAGAGTAAGCGCGTTTCGTCATAACATTGACTTCATCTCGTACTAAATTATGGTATTACAAAACAATCTATTTATGCGAAAAATTGAATATGACAGAGGGGTTCCTAGAGAAACTAAATAACAATAAGCAATTCATTCAGTTATTGGTAGGTACATTGAACAGATTCAGGAGCGGAGAAGGGTTTATAGTCTAAGCAATAGGTATTTTTTTTGGACATCGATTCCATCTGAAAACCAACTATGCCATCGTGAGCAGGGTGATTCATAGATTAATTGTGTTATGTTTTGGACACGCAAATACCATTATTTATTTTTTTATGAACAATTTTAACAAAAAAATCGTACTTTTATTACTTTTTCATTTATAACTAATAAACTGATGGAATTTGTAAATAATTAAATTACGAAGAGTATGAGACCTCGCCCGACTTAATCGGATGATTAGTAACGAAGATAACAATTGATAGCCAAAGAATTTTTTATTTATTTATTAATTTAATAATTTCGTTAATTTACAACTTACAGGTCTCTGCTTTTGCAAAAAGGTTGCAATGTTTAATTACTTAAAGTTAGTAAAAAGAACGAACGCTGTACGATAATTATTGTTAACGTAATTGCAATTTTATGTATTTAACAGGACTAATTGTAAAATAGCTACTATCGACTGAGGTACTCGGATTTCAATTTTGAAAAAAGATTAATTAACTAGACGTAAAGTGCAATAAAACGTTCATCTCGGATTTTTGAATAAATTTTGCAAAGTTAGTTAAAAAAGGGCGCAAAAATGGCTCCGAATGGCCGACCGGACGAATATGGTGCAGTAGTGGGGGAAGAAGGAGAAGAGGAGAACGCTTAATAGTAATACAATCTCGCGGCGCGCCGACGTTACTACTGCACCATATTCGTAGGGTCGGCCGTTCGGAGCCATTTTTGTGCCCTTTTTTAACTAACTTTGCAAAATTTATTTAAAAATCCGAGATGACCGTTTTATTGCACTTTACGTCTAGTTAATTAATCTTTTTTCAAAATTGAAATCCGAGTACCTCAGTCGATAGTAGCTATTTTACAATTAGTCCTGTTAAATACATAAAATTGCAATTACGTTAACAACAATTATCGTACAGCGTTCGTTCTTTTTACTAACTTTAAGTAATTAAACATTGCAACCTTTTTGCAAAAGCAGAGACCTGTAAGTTGTAAATTAACGAAATTATTAAATTAATAAATAAATAAAAAATTCTTTGGCTATCGATTGTTATTTCGTTACTAATCATCCGATTAAGTCGGGCGAGGTCTCATACTCTTCGTAATTTAATTATCTACAAATTTGCTATTGACACTATCCAGATTACTCCATTAGTTTATTAGTTATAAATGAAAAAGTAATAAAAGTACGATTTTTTTATTAAAATTGTTCATAAAAAAATAAATAATGGTATTTGCGTGTCCAAAACATAACACAATTAATCTATGAATTACCCTGCTCACGATGGCATAGTTGGTTTTCAGATGGAATCGATGTCAAAAAACGACTTATATTGTGCTCTGTTGCTTGGACTATTACTTCAATCTAGTCGTCGACTAGGTTTCCGTAATTTTTGAATTTATTGATGTATATAACTGTAATATATTATAATTGTCATTAAAGGTATGGTTTTCTTGAATAAGATGGCACGCATAATTAGAGTCAGTTTTTTGCTTAATATAGCTACGTTGGTGTTCGTGTATTCGAGTTATGAAATTTCTAATTGTACGTCCTAAATAGGTATATAACGATTGTGAAGAATTCTATATAGGATATACAATTAGAAATTTCGAAACTCGAATACACGAACACCAACGTAGCTATATTGAGCAGAAAACCGACTCTAATTATGCGTGCCATCTTATTCAAAAAAACCATAACTTTAATCACAATTATAATATATTACAGTTAGAAAATGGTCTCCACAGAACCAACTTTTGGGAATCCCTATACATCAATAAATATAAAAATTCCGGAAACTTAGTTAACGACCAGATTGAAGTGAACCTTTTTCCTCTACTTAATCTGTTCAATGTACCTACTAATAACTCTGAATGAATTGCTTATTGTTATTTAGTTTCTCTAGGAATATGGCGACTCATCTTCCGTAATCTTCTGTGTGAGGAATATATTACTGACTTCAATTTTGGAAGTAACTGTTAGATACATCTTTCTATCATTACTTCCACCGCGTTTTAATTTAATCCATGAAATTGTTATCAATAAAGTTGTTTCATCCGATCATGTTGCGAACCTTTTGTAGGTAAGTAATAGGAATTCTTCCGTGCTATTGCCGTGATCTTGATTCTCCATCCTGAATGCGCAAATCTCGACGAATGCGAAAATATTAATTTTACCACCAACGGAAACGGATCCAGTTGACATGAAAAACATCCCGGAGAAAGATTTCTTTCAAAACATACAAACCGCCATCAGTAGGTAGGTACTCATGCAAAGAAGTGGAATCTTCACAGGCATTAATCACGTGTTCAAGAGGCCTTTTGATATCACAAGTTTTTGAGGGGTGTGAAAATTGCCGCTCAAGAAGATACCAAGGATTTCATTTCTGGGTTGTATAATATCGTTCGTTCCGTGTTCAAGGCTGCGTGAGACTTCTATTCGAATGTAACGATCTCTTGACAAACCATTGATGTATGAAATTTTTTCACACATTTTTATGTATATCCAAAAACCAGGGATTCTTCAGTTTCGTTTTAATATAACTCTGATGGAAGAGAATGACTATATTTTCTGTGTGGGTCATTCTACGATAAGAGGTTATGTGCACGGCAATCAATATAAAATACCTTTTATATTTTATATCTTGTCATTTTATACAATACATCGCACCATTTAAATGTATTTTATCGCTTATATCATGATTGAATACACAGTTGAAGCGCATTTTTCTCAAATTAGGAGGCTCCGTGGCTGAGCGGTATAGGTAACGCTATGCCGTCTTCGTTGACGGAGTTGGTGGGTTCGATTCTCACCGTGTTCTTGGGTGTTTGTATGCGTTCTGAGATTTTAGTGGTTCCCCTCATTTAGTATTTGATGGCTAAATGTCCAGTGTTGACGAAGCCAAATTGTAAGGAGGACGGGCGTGTGAGAGGGCACACGTCCCTCCTCTTTAAGTTGAAAAAAAAAATTTCTCAAATTACTCATTCAAGCATGAAAAAGTCTCTACCCTGGCGTGTCCCCTGACGTTTTTGGTTGAACATGTAGACATTATATACCTTCTTTTTCATAGTTGACCAGTTAATTTTTTAGGGACCTACAGTTTAACGCCGGTTCCGAACGGCCAATGGGCTTGTAAACGATGTACATTACCCAGCAATTTAATCATATATATAGAACCACTAAATTCCGGACATACACAACATCCAAGAGCAAGGTGGAATTCGAACCCACAATCCTCGGTTTACCAAGGCCTCTGCCCAGTTAAATTATATTTAACACAAATTCAAATAAGTATACTCAAAAGTATTATGAAAAAAAGATACAATAATATTTGTTAAGTTTTAATAATTTTCAAACATTACTTTTGTCCCGTTTTTTTTGTGTATCTACCCTGACAAATTCCGATCCGCTAAAACAAAACAAATATCGAATGGCCATTTTGCAAATGGCGCTCAATGGCACTCATTGAAGACAATTTAGTAATACCAAATGAAGAAGCGGTTCACTGGTAGTTATATGTTAATTGGTGCGACACAACACTAGGGTGCAATTGTTTTAGCAGGGTAACCGTGTCTCTCCACTGGTAACAAGTACTATTTATATAATTTGCTCAATTTACTTAGCATTATATTATAAAAATAATATGATAGTTAACGTGTGACATAATATTAATCCAAAATTAACTTGCGGTAAGTAATAAAAAAAATTCAGTTTATGAAGAAAACTTCTCACCCCTGTTGTATTTCCCCTGGCGAGATTATTAACAGGAGAAGTACTGAATGACCAGAAGAGATAATTTTTATAATTATATATTTGTATGAACTAATTTAAAGATAGTTAATGTTCAAATTCAGATATAGTTAAGTACAATGTTTCATGAAAGTTAATTTTAATAATAGTTTTAAGTATCACATCAAATCTTATCAAAAATGTCTTGATATCTTCACTCTGCCTTATGTGTTTTCCCTGGCTATCTAAAAAATAACTAAAAATGTATAAATTGACTTGCCTTCACGTAAATGTGCACTTAGAAGAAACTAAAGTCGTAATATACGTGTTAAATAAAAAAACCCCAACTTTTTTCCTTGGCCGCATCCTCCATGTACTTGAGACCTCGTATCGTAGAATGAGCCATGTATTGACTATCAAAAAATCTGAATTTATACAATTTGCATGCCTGCAGTTTCGAACTTGTGCATATTCAGATGCTTGTTAAGAGTGTTTCTCTGAATATTATAAGAGACTTTTACAGTGTGGGTTATTACAGCAGACTTCTTGAGTGGGAATCCAAAAGTTGTTGGGTAAGGGCAAGTATTTGACCATCTTGAAATATTAACAGGTTACAGGTATTTCTGAATCTGAAATCCAAATTAATTTTGCATTGATTGGGCCGATACATGATACTATAAACTACTAACGGGTGATGGTTTTACGTTTCATTTTTCAAAAAAGATTGTTGGTGATTTTTGAATCTTGTTTTGAACGATCGACCAGTCTGACCTATATACACTCCTTCACATACAGGACAAATCAACTTGTAAACTCCTGCACTTTCAAATTTTGAAGTGATATTTTTGGCATTGAATAGAAATCCTGAGAGTTTTGTCTCAGGTTTAAAAGCAATTTTAGTATTACATTTGGGTATGACATTAGCAACTTTTTCTGTTAAGACGACCAAAATATGTTAATTTTTCCGATTTTCCTACTTTCGATTGAGGATACTTATATGCTGTTTTACGCTAGTTGACTACGTTTCTTCTTTATCATTTTATCTGTCAAACTTGTATCAAAGCCATTATTTGAAGCAAATAATTTTATAATAATAATAATTTAATAATCTATTTGCACATAACATAACATATCTTGATACAGGAGTAATTCAGAAAATATGTACAAATAAAATGCCATCAACAAAATTCCATGGCCCGTCACAGAATACAAATAGAATCCAACAAATACAATAATAAAATACTATGTAAATATATACACGCTGGTGTATATATTTACAGTATATGTACAGACAGAAACTTCAGAAACACGAGTTAAAATTGCAGTTCATCAAGTAAAAATTAAATCAACTTCCTAAAAAATCAATCAACTTGTAAATAGTTCTCTCTAAAAGTAGGTTCCTCACTCTTCGCCTGAAAGCTGTCTGGTTTAATTGTTTTATTTCATCTGGAAGTCTGTTGTATAGCTTCAGACAGGTGTGATTTGGTCCCTGCTGAGTTTTCTTCATTCTAGCTGAAGGAAGTGCGAAGTTATTTTTTTCACGTGTGTTAAGTCTACGAAAGGTGCAGTTCTTAGGGAGTTTGTTCTGATTTTCATGAACGTAAGTAACACATGTTAGAATGAATACTGCTGTCATTGTAAGTATCCTTTCATTTCTAAAGACATCTCTGCATCTATCTGTACTTTTCAGCTGGAATATGGCCCGTACAGCTTTGTTTTGCAGAAGAAGAACTTTTTTCGCATCACGACTATGACCCCACAACATAATTCAATGCACTGCTAAACCATGGAATGACGAGAAGTTTGCTAGCCTAGCAATATTAAAATTTTTCTTATCCTCCTGACCAGGAATACAGAAGTTGACAACTTTCCACATAAGTTATTTATGTGCTCTTTCCAGATTAGAATTAACTCGAAATTCACCCCTAAATATGTTATGGACGTGTTTGCGTTCCTTTTGCTAGTGAAAACGATTCTTTGGGTTTTTGATATAGTAGATTTATATCTCATTTTTGTTGAATTTGGGTCAGATAATTAGATTCAAGATTATTTGTTACGTCTGGTAACACTTCCTTATAGTAAACAGTAAATTTAAATTGGTAATATTTTCAAAGCGATAAATTATCATAATATAGAAGACAGGTCATCAGATAAATATTCCATATTTTTAACAGTACACTTTTCTGGGAATAAGTTTTCAGAGAGAATCTATAATCGACATTACTCTCAGCGCTCCAAGTAATAGTCCGAGAGCCAGTGACAAAAAAACTCGATGATCGCGATCCGGCTGAAAAAATTCCCATAAACCCCAGAAAGTTCGAATATGTCACAAATGGGCGCCTGCCGGCTCAATTCAAAATTTTTTGGCACCCGAATGTGTCATGTGCAATGTTTTTCCAAGGTTTTCTGAAAATTTAGACCGGATCGCGATTGTACGGATTTTGATTCCGTAATTGAGCAATAAACATTTTTTATTTAAATAACGCAACCGCTTTGAGCCGGCAGGCGCCCATTTGTGACATATTCGAACTTTTTGGGGTTTTTGGGAATTTTTTCAGCCGGGTCGCGATCATCGAGTTCTTTTGTCACTGGCTCTCGGACTATAAGATGTAAACACTCATTGAAGATTATTGTAATTAGGCCAGTCAGTTTGGACATTGAAAATCGAAAATTAAACAATAATTCCAAAAGTTTTCGAACTTTTGTCAAGTGGATGCTACATAGAGAAAGGAACAAATCTCATTTTGCAACCTTTTCCGAAGTCCCGAACATTGTCAAAATTGCAATAATATTGAATTTTGCCTTATGTTGGAGAAAGAAATTCCAAAAGTTCTGCAAACTTGGAGTCGTGTTAAATATATTATTTCATATCGCCCATCAAATTTGCAACCAATTTAAGGGAACGGGACATTTTTTTATTCAAAATTAACGTTTTTCTTTGATAAACCGACCAAAAAAAATTCCAAAAGTTCTGCTAACTTGACAACTTCGGAAAATATATACCGAACAGTTGTATAAATTTTCAACCTTTTACGTTGATCGGAACATGTTTATTCATAATTTTTTTTGATTCCTGGTAATTTTTTAGAGTAAGTTGATCTCGAAATAATCACAAAAGTTTTGAAACTTGGTTGCAAATTTTTTTGCAAATTGCATAAAGTTTCGGACCTCGTACAAGATTGCAAATGCATCAAAATAGATATTTTCCGAATTTGTAACCAAGTTTCAAAACTTTTGTAATCATTTCGAGACCATCTTGCCCGAAAAAATGACCACGAATTAAAAAAAATTATGAATAAACATGTTCCGGTTAACGTAAAAGGTTGCAAATTCATACAACTGTTCGGTATATTTTTCCGAAGTATCTGTCAAGTTTACAGAACTTTTGAAATTTTTTAGGTCAGTTTATCAAAGAAAAACGTTAATTTTAAATGAAAAAAATTTTCCGTACCCTTAAATTGGTTGCAAGTTTGATACGTTATATGAAATAATATATTCGATACTATTCCAAGTTTGCAGAAGCTTAGGAATTTTTTTCACAAGCATGAGGCAAAATTCAATGTTATTGCAATTTCAACAATGTTAAACTACATTAAAGTTTGAAAACTTTTGGAATTATTGTCAATTGATTATCTAAACTGACTGGCCTAAATGGAAAATTTGTAGTTCGACCAACTCGAGACTATTCGGTAAAAACTCCAATATTTATCCGGACCGAAATCTAATTTCTTGCGACCCTGATATCTATATAGATGTCTGCGTTCTGAGCGTCAGCCGACGCGACGGTTATGTCGGCAAGAGATTCCGGTTCGTTGAAGTCGATATCTGATCGCATCACGAACGATTCCAGATATAGATACAACATATCACGAAATAAACGGTAGATCGAAATTGCCTCCGGCTTTATAAAGGACGCAGCGTCCGTACGTGGCCATCATACGTCTTCATCAGAAGGACATTCCGGGGGTGGACTGTCCTTCACGTGGGGTAAAAGAGTCACGTTTTCGTCCGACACATGTGTCTAAGGGAAGAAGAGAGAACATGTCCCTAGGGGGACTTTCTTTTTTTAATTTCGTTTTGTTATCGGACATATTACATGACTGGCGTCAGAAGGCTGATATCGATGCTCTACATTTGCCGAAGTTCTCGGATATTTCACAGGCCAATATAGAAATTTTTTTGTAAGGTGTCTCTTTTGGGAAGTCGTGTGATCATTTGTAGATATTTTATATTTCCATTCGTTCAGCTTGTATTTTCTAATTTATGACCTTGATTTTGCATTGCTTCGTATTGTCCTGATTTGAAATAATGTATATCGTGCCGCTTCGATCCCACGATATGAGTTTGGTCTAGTCGGGTCATTCTATGTCAAATCAACACACCCAATATTCCTGACTGTTGCGTACCTGGAATAATATTTTCTACAGTATTTTGTTTTGAAATATTTATTTCAAGATGTCCAGATGTTGTTCTGAGAACCCTTATCTGGGTGTTCCCTTTCAGCCTGTAATAATATGTATTGATATATTTCTTTCAGTCAACTGCCTTGATAAACTAGATTTATTGCGTAAGGGTCTAAGGACGGTATTTCGCATATGTTCACTTGTCGTTTCTTCCCACGCAAAGACTGTGGGGGAACTGGGGAATCAGGGCAGTTTATGAGAAAGAACAGAACAGATAGAAAATAAGTTAGTTAAGAATAGAACTCCGGAGATGCGACACACGTCTATCTTCTGTAATTAAACCACGTACACCTTAAATATTGTATACCGAATTGCTTACAAATATATGTGAATGAGTTTTATTTGTGGCAATTTATTAATCCGAACGTTAATCACCTAATCTCCCTTACCGGTAGTTTAGGAACAGTTCAACATCAAAAAATGATTGCGAACTGTGCATTGGACATATTATATGACGTCAGAAGGCTGATATCGATGCTCTAAATTTTCCGCAGTTCTCGGATATTTCACAGGCCAATATAGAACTTTTGTTGTTGTAGGTGTCTCTTTTGGGAAGTCGTGTGATCATTTGTAGATATTTTATGTTTCCATTCGATCAGCCTGTATTTTCTTATTTATGACCTCGAGTTTGCATTGCTTCGGATTATCCTGATTTGAAATAATGTTGTATATCGTGCCGCTTCGATCCCAAGATATGAGTTTGGTCTAGTAGGGTCATTCTGTGTCAAATCAACACACCCAATTTTCCTGACCATTTTAGATTTCGGTGAGATTTGAAATACTCTTTGTAGTTGCTGAGACCAAGAAAATACCAAATTTCAATTTTCTATCCCAATCCGTTTTCGGAATATGGCCATGAATAATTTCAAAATATCGGCAAAAAACCGAAAACCGTACTTTTTTGAATTGCTCTAGGAGCTGTATCTACTAGTTGTGCCATTCTGTAACATTCTTTATGCTTTTTCCTTTGACATCCAACATGCCATACGTCATAACAAAAAAGTTTTCGTCAAAAAGCAAATTCATATTTTGACTTAATATTTTTCCGAAGAGTACTTAACTCAAAATTTCCAAAATAATTCCACAGACAATTAGTACTATTGCCAATTACCTGGCCAAATATGAACGTGGGGTGGTAATGGCTTCATTGTCAAAAAAAGGTTTATTTGGCACTTGTTTTTCTTCAATATGCCGTTTTGACCAAATTATAATACCTATCTACCTTTAAGAATTATATATTATAAAAACAATTGGCATTTTATATCATTCATCTATAAATATTAGTGATGAATGGTATAAAAAGCAGATAAGTGCTTTTTTAAATATTGGATGGATTTGTTCGTTACTTTGTGATAACACATTTTTAAATATATGTGAGAAACAATATTCTTTGTTTTTTATCACTATTTTTATTGAAGTTATATTATTGCAGTTTCTAAACTGCAGTGTATATATATATATATATATATATATATATATATATATATATATATATATATATATATATATATATATATATATATATATATATATATATATATATATATATATATATATATATATATATATATATATATATATATATATATATATATATATATATATATATATATATATATATATATATATTTTCATTCGAATTGTTGTTGCCTGTGAACTATTTCTAATCTCTTGATAATTATTAGCAATAACAGGCTTGTTGAATCTTAAAAAACTCGATTTTATTAAAAAGTTGACGTTTCGCCACGACATTCGTGGCTTTATCAAAACTTTTGAAAAAATTGGAATTTCTTTGACATTTATTGATTTGAAAAAATTTGAATAGAAAAAGACTACTATGTTTCAGTAAAATTTTTCGGCTGTGGCCGTTCTTTGTTATTTATTACGTGCTATTCAGTCCAATATTAACATTCAAATCTGTTATTATTAGATGGTAAGGGAAACCACAGAAACCTTTACCCACGTAATGTTCGAAATAGGTTCAAATTATTTTGATTTTGAAGAGTCAAAGAATAGACTACTATTTATCTTTTTTTCAAAAATTTCTCATTGCGGCTGTGGCCGTCTTCAGTTATTAATTACATGCTATTTAGTCCAATATCAACAGACAGGTCTGTTGATATTAGATGGGAAGGGAACCACAGAAACCTTCACCCACGTAATGTACAAAATAGGTTTGAAATATTTGATTGTTGTCTTTAAAAAGAAATTACTTGTAATTTTGGAGATCACATGTTCTAAACTATATTTTCTTTTTAGAAAAATTGAAAATTCTAGATGTTTAGATTTTGTCTAAGAAGATGAGTTGTTATGGTTAGAGTTTGTTGGTTGCATTATTTTGTTTTGATTTATGTTGTTTCTTAGAAAAATTAAAGAATCAAATCTGCGTATATTGAACTCAAATGTTTGATATCTGTTCTATCATTTACGCCTTTATTTAATCGAGTTTTTTAAGATTCAACAAGCTTGTATTGCTAATAATTATTAAGAGATTATATATATATATATATATATATATATATATATATATATATATATATATATATATATATATATATATACAGTGTGGAACAGCCAAATGGAATAAATTCGATAACGAATAAATGAGAGCGTGTTGGGAAAAACGCTTGGACACGTCAATTTGTATTTTCAGATGCGCATTTTTTTCAAAAAAAAAGAATTATATGAGGTGTGTCATGTGACAGTGGCCGATACCAACTTTCTTATTTTAAATGCAACTCCCTGTATATTATTAGTTTTTTTGATTCTTCAGAAAATTCTAGACATAATTCATGTACAATATCCCATACCTATCTTCAACTGTTTCGGAAATATTAAGTGTTTTCAGATGTATTACAAAAATTAACATTAAAAAAAGAAAATTATTTTATTTCACAAATAATGTAAAAAAAACAAAAACACATTAATTTTAATGTAAGAGATGTTCAAAATGTTCGTCGCGAACGTCTTGGCAACATGCTAATCTGGTATAGAAATGTCTTCTAACGTTTGTAATACATCTGAAAACACTTAATATTTCCGAAACAGTTGAAGATAGGTATGGGACATTGTACATGAATTATGTCTAGAATTTTCTGAAGAATCCAAAAAACTAATAATATACAGGGGGTTGTATTTAAAATAAGAAAGTTGGTATCGGCCACTGTCACATGACACACCCTATATAATTTTTTTTTTTTTTGAAAAAAATGCACACCTGAAAATACAAATCGACGTGTCCAAGCGTTTTTCCCAACACGTTCTCATTTATTCGTTATCGAATTCATTCCATTTGGCTGTTTCACACTGTATATATATATATATATATATATATATATATATATATATATATATATATATATATATATATATATATATGTATGTATGTATGTATATATGTATATATGTAGTGGTGTTCACTATTTTCTTATCCGTCGTCATTTTAACCAAGAGATTTCATGTTTCTTGAAGTTCTGCGCACCTCAACGTTTTTTGTTGACTGAGTGAGGGGGTTAAAATTTGAGTTTATTGCAAGGTAGTGCACACTGTGAATTTCAATTGAGTTCTTTGATCGACGCAGTTTTTATGTAGAAATTTCAATCTTTTTCGAGGATTTTCGGGCATTCCGCTTCTCTACACCCACTCCATATTCAGTTGGGAAGTTAACATTTGTACGTAAATTGGGTTGATGCAAAGAAGATGCTATCTGGGGATTTCAAATGATTTTGCCCACCGCAGCACTGTTTATGTGGAAATTTTAAGCGTTTTTGCAAGTATTCAAGAACGTAAAAGTAAAAAAGAAGAAGAATTAGTGGAAAATATGACGTCAGTGACGGAGCTCTGCTACTCAAGTGTTTTTCTCTCTAAATGTTCCATCTATCATCCACTTCAACTTCAGCTGGAATGCAAATATGGCTGCAAAATCGTCGGACAACAGAACTTCCGTTTTTATCAAGAATAACCCTACTCACTGTGTAATTTTATTCCGGCGAATAATCAGACACAATATGACATGTCAGCGCAGTTCAAATACTGCGGAACAAAAAATTCATATCCCCAGGCGGAGAGCATATGGAGATGACATTGTGCTTCCATTCCATGCTGTCATACTTCAATATAGGAATATCGGATTAAACGGGAACTCGTGACACGGAACCGCATTATTAGAATTTTGTTGCAGTCGCCCTTTCTCCTACACAAATAGAAGAACTCTGACGGTTCGTGTTCGACCCTTATATTTATACAGCTCTTCACTTTCAATACATATTAAATCAGAGATGTCCTAGAGAAGAATCAATGTTTAGAGGAATTCAAAGTTTCAATTTTTTTGATGGTCAATTTAATATACTACATAAAGTGAACAAGGAAAATTCTTCAATAATTTAAAAAAATTATCAAAGAACTCTCCAAGGTAATCCCCTACGAGAATTCTACATTAACAATCCAACAGTGAGTTATAGAAACCATCGAGTCATCCCGACTCAAAATCTGCATACAGCTGTTTCGATCTTATTAGATCTCATCAGTGCAGCTTACTTTTACTCTGGAAACTTTTGTGTTTCTGTGCAAATCATTACTGTTATGTACTTAGAGAAAAATTTTCATTTCACATATGAGTACTTTCTTTGGCCTAATGAATCTATCACGCTAAAATTTATTGGACGATTTAAGTTTTAACCAAGTATCTACTTAGTGTTCTCGAAACTATATATATTCTCGAACGTTGATGAAAGTCCGGAAAATATATTTAATATTTTTGATGAATATATTTTTACTCGTATATACTCCGAAAATAATAATAGCCTATTGCACTTTATCGAAAGTCAACAGAGAGCTGTGATAATAGTCATCAATCTGTTTTACACTTTCTGGTCCAGGATTTTTAAGGATTGTCTATATATATATATATATATATATATATATATACAGGGTGTTTCATCAATTATTGGAAATATGTTAACCGAATCTTGAGCTTGAAATATTGAGATTGAACCTAAATCACTCAGATAAAATGTGACTCCTTAATGAGTTACAGGTTATTTTATATAGATAACTCAAAAACTATTTGTTTTCAGTAGGTACTTTGAAACTATCTGAACTCAATTTGTTTTTAAATGTTAAATATTCGTTTCAATAAATTATAATAAATAACGATATGTTCTTGTTAAGACTGATTAAAGTTTCATTTGCGTAATAAATACAATCCTATGATCTAAAAACACCGACATAAACAATGCAAAATAGTAATCAAAATCATTGTACAGGTCTATGTTTAACTTTAAATATCTCGAAAAATAATGATTTTATCGTCACGGAGAAAGTTAATGTTATTTTAGTAGAAAGTGTAGGAGAATGAAAAAATTTTAATTAATTTTTTCGAAAGTTAATACAATCATTCATATACACTTTCAACTTCTGACTTCTTGGAAATTTTGTCATAATTTAGTAATTCACTTAACTAATCTATTTATTTCAAAATCAAGTCATGAGTGATATTATACAAGTTGAACATAGTCAGTTTAATATATTACATAAAGTGAAAAAGGAAAATTCTCCAATAATTTTAAAAAAATTATCGAATAACTTTCCAATGGAGCTGGTTGTATTTAATCCGCAACGAGAATTCTTCATTCACAATCCAACAGTGAATAATAGAAATCGTCATGTCACCTTAACTCAAAATTCAAATACAGCTGTTTCGATCTTATAAGATCTCATCAGAGTAGCTCAATTGACTCGAAGTTAATTAACAAATTTTTAATTGTTCCCCAATACAAATCGCCTGTCGAGACTACTATCTGGATAACAACCCATAGCGCCCTCCACCAAAGATATTGGAAACCAACAATTCTCCGCTTAGATCGAAAATGCAGAATCCCGTCGGGTGAATACATAACTTCTTTGTTCATTTTATGTAGTATATTAAATTGACCATGGTCAACTTGTATATTTTTCAAAATTTGGTTTTGAATATAGCGAATTTCGCGATAAGTATTTATGGAGCGCGGTCTCGTGAGTATGACCAGACTTTTTAAAAACACTAAGTTAACGTGCATTGAAACCACTTGCGCCACAGTTGCAGAGTTGACATTTCATGTCAGGAAGTTATGTATTCACCCGACGGGATTCAGCATCTTCGATCTGAGTGGCGAATTGTTGGTTTCCAATATATTTGGTGGTAGTCGCTTTAGGTTGTTATCCAGATAGTCTCGACGGGCTATTTCTATTTGGGAACAATTAGATATTTAATAAAGTATAAACTTTCAAATAAAACACACTAAGCTTATGTTTCACTATATAGAAATATTAGGATACTGTATTTAGCAGTAACGAATAGTCGACATGTTTCGAGTTATGAACTCATTATCAAGACTGACTACAGGAGAGTATTACATCTTATTTTATAAAATAGACAATAGCAAAGGTGATACCTGAAAATCAATTTATCCGTTTACGAGGGGTAATTGGCTATTATGGGCGGAACTTATTTCGAGAATTTCAAGGTCAAGGCACTTTCCTTTGTTACTTGAATGTAACAATTGGGTTTTGTTGAAATCCAGGAAAAGATTAAATTTCATACAATGTTCGCAGAAGCCAGTGGTATTTTTATTTTGTAAAATTGACTTTTCATGTTCTTCAACACGAATGTTTACATTTCTTACTGTTTGTCCAATATAGAAAGCAGGACATTTGTCGCAAAATATTTTGTAAACACCACTGTTTTCTCTGTTAGATTTTTCTTTATTATTGACCAAGAATGACTTCATGTATCTTTTATTTGTACAAATTATTTTAACGATATTTTTCGATAGTCTGTTACAAATTTTGCTAGTCAAATTCGGCACATAATTTATCGGGAAGTATTTTTGTTCTTCATTAATAGTTTGCGTGGGGTATATTGAATGCAACAGATACATTATTCGTTTATCCCAATGAGCTTATCGATAAGACTTTCATTGTAACCGCTATTAGTGGCTAATAATTAAATTGTATTAACTTCGGTTTCAAAATTTGTTTCCGATAACGGAATAGTGAACAACCTATGTATGAACGAATGAAAAGCAGTGAGTTTTATTTTAATGTGTTGACTACTGTCGCTGTGAATCACAGTATCTTTGAATTAAAGTATCTGAGAAATTCAAGGTACCGTTTTCGTGTTCTATTTCTTTTGTAAATTGAATCGAGTTGTACCTCTTGTAAACGAACAAATTGATTTTCAGGTATCATCTTTGCTTTTGTCTGTTTTATAAAATAAGATGTAATACTCTCCTGTAGTCAGTCTTGATAATGAGTTCATAACTCGAAACACGTCGACTATCCTTTAGGGGGCGTTCAAGTATTACGTAACGCAAGTTGGGGGGAGGGGGGTTCTTGTAAAACGTTACGATGCGTTACAGGGGCGGGAGGGGGCTCGAACAACGCGCTACGTAACATTGATTTTTATTGAAATAAAAAACTAGAGAATTTGAATCTCCGAAGTTGTTATAACTTTTTTCGTTTATTTTTTACGGGGAATCCCTCGATTGTATTGTAAGTCAGTTTTATTTTGTTGCTCCAAGTTGGCAACTCTATCCGTTCCGTTTATGTTTTATGGGGAATACCTCGACTGTATTATTCGTCATTTATATTTTGTTTCCGTTGCCAGTTTTCATTAAGTGTTTTAAACACGTTATAGACAGGAGCGAAACTACGAAACTATCTACCTACATACATACGAACATAAATATATATATATATATATATATATATATATATATATATATATATATATATATATATATATATATATATACATTATATACATATGTAGACTTTTGAAATTGGGTTTTTGATGCCAAGCATCCTGAAATATCATGAAACGAAAAACTATCTTGGGCCTAGGTCCTACTTTGCTAATCGCACCCATTTCAATAAACAGGTTTTCAAAGTGAAAACCTGCTAATAAGCGAAAATTGATAATTGAGAAAAATAATGGTGGATGAAGTTAGCTAAAAATGTATGCAACGACAGGGCTAAGTCAGGAAAACGGCATAATTAAATGTGAGATTAGTAGTAAAAGTTTATTAGGACAAATTTGAGCCCTTTTCAACATATCACATTATTTATGATGTTTATTAAATAAAAATCTCTTGTTTTGTTTATTATTAACGAAAACACGATTAAAACAATAAAAACGGTATTTTAGCAACTTTCCGGTACTTTGCGCAACATATTTGTGACTTTTAGGTAAAAATGGTCACTTGGGTGTTACGTAACGTTTATAGGGGGGAGGAGGGGTTCGTGAAAACGTTACGGAGCGTTACATAGGGGGGAGGGAGGGTCAAAAATCTTCAAAAATTGCGTTACGTAATACTTGAACGGCCCCTTACTGCTAAATACAGTATCTAAATATTTTTATATAGTGAAACATAAGCCAAGTCAGATGTTTTATTTTAAAGTTTATACTGTATTCTTTATGATGTTTCACCAAGTGATGTGCTACCATTTAATCTCTGTTAATTAGATATTTGATGATTCACTTCGAGTCAAATGAGCTGCACTGATGAGATCTAATGAGATCGAAACAGCTGTATGAAGATTTTGAGTCGAGGTGACTTGACGGTTTCTATAATTCGCCGTTGGATTGTGAATGAAGAATTCTCTTTGCGTAACACATATAACTAGCTCCCTTGCAAAGTAGTTTGATAATTTTTTTAATTATTGAAGAATTTTCCTTCAATTCACTTCACTTTATGTATTCTATTCATTTTTCATTTATCAGGATGAATTTATTCGAGAAATTTTTCGGCCGTTTGAATGAGGTGGGCGCAAGTTTCGTGTATCTAACAAACACCAAGTTGTATATCCTGACCAGCTCTGTACGAAATTGCCCCGTAACTTATTTAACCAATTGGAATTCGCCCGCAGCCACACGTTCAAAATGACCACGGGATTAATTCCACACATCGGTAGGACGTGAATTCTCCCATCCCCTCGCAGTTACCTCCAAATAGCCTTTAGTGTCTATAGTAACTTACACCGAAAGGCACTCCGACGAAGGTTGAGGGTTTCGCATGGGTTTTCTACAAATAATTGATGACGATACCATCCCGAATCACCTAACGAGTTTTTCATTATGCAGGGTTGTGCCTAGTGTGAGAGATAATTTGGAGTTGGATCGTGGATACTTTATTTTTGGTAAATTGACGGGTTTTTCCTTTCAGAATAATTGGATGTGCTTGTGAATAATTCACATGTAGATATAAATAGATGTCAGAAGTATACTGTCTTTCTATGCAATGTCATGGAATTTTCAATACTGTGTCAAGTGGGCCTGTGTAGAATTTAATCTTCAATTCATATTTAGAAATATATATTTAATAATTTCCGAGTTTTTTGAAGTCACAGGTGTACGGAAAGAATGAACAAACTTTTTTTCAAAATTTAAATATAGGTACATATATTTAAATATTTTTTCAGGTATAGTTTATAACCAACCTCCCTTTTAACAGATGTTTATGCCCGAGCTAGCAGGGAGATTGGTTAAACATATAAGGGTTCTAGGTTTTTCTCAGTAATAATAACAAAGTAAAATGAAGGTATTTACTGTTTTCTCAATACATTGATGAGACTTATCTTTATGTTTTAGTATATATTCTGTCGACGTTTTTCTTGGGTGGATTGTGCTCTTGACTTCTGCCCTTTTTGTAACTCTTTTCTTGGTAGCTCCAGATAAGGTGGATATTGGCTCCAGGTAAGGTGAATTTCAAACTTCAGACAATGTGGCTTTTAGCTCTAACCAAGGTGGCTAAAATAATTCGGGGCAAATCAACATACAATCTCAAACTTAATATGTTCCAAGAATATCTGTAGGGTATCGATGGCCAATTCAAAGTAACATTTAGATTTATCTCAAGCAAAGATGCTTAGAAAGACAGTATATGTTCCAACATTAAACTGAACATGAGATATGACCACGTGAAATTTGCCATCGTTAGCCTACAAAAATCTTGTGTTAAATTGAGGAAATGAAATAAGCAAATAAAGTAGAAATATTTTAAATTAAGAAATGCAAGATGATTATTTCAATATTGAAAGATAAATAATTTAATATAGATAAATGAAAAAAATATGAAATGGCGGAAAAATGAAATAAGGAATCAATTCAGATTTTCAAGATAATGCATTTATACGAAATAATTATATTTCTTCTCATAACTTACCGTCTATCAGTCGCCACAGATACTTAATAATTTCAATAAACTTTAATAAACGTTCAATTGATATTGAATATAATTCTATTAGTTAACGATATTACTTGGTCAACAGTTATTTGGCTAAAGAGAATGATATTACGTGTTTCACGTGGAAATCCAACGCTATGTCCATACTCTCTTGTACGCAGGTCATTCATTCAGGCGTTTTATAGCGAGAAATCACGGTATTTGAACGCATAGTTCGGTAGTAGCCGTTAAGTGGAGAATTTACACGTTACAAGTTATATATTTTTACTTCGATTTTTCAGAAATTTCTGTCTAACTAAAAATAAAATTGAAAAGTTCAAATATCGACGAAACCTTAATTTATCAACAAGGCCGCTTTTCAATTATTGACTTCGATATCTGAAATGTATGTACCATTTTCAATGAATACTTGTTTGGTTCTCTTGAAATAAGTTTTCATCAAACATAGGATATGGAAGTCCGTATAAGATATCCGTACAAAAAGTAGTTTTTTAAATAAGTGCGGAACAGAATCAAGTAATATCTAATTAAAATTCAGATTGCCTTGAAACATTTTATGAGAGAAGCTACTGATACATTAACACTAATGTATGAATCTGATTAATTCCCATATTTGTGCAGGATTTCCATAGTGTGTGGGATCTCTGAAAAAAATTTTATTTTCTATATTAAAATTTTAATTAATGATTAAAAATGTTACATTTGATAACAATTGAAACAAATATTCTTCTCATAATTCGATACCTCAGCTCATATAATATTCAGGTGAAAACAAACAATACTTAATTTCACTATGTTTATTATCAGAAAAATATATACTGCTATTGCAATTTTGGTGATATAACTTTCATCGGGCATATTTAATTTGAAACTAAATATATGTTTCTTCAAGTAATACCTTTTCAGGAAATTCTAGTAGTGTTATCAGAGATAATGGCCTTCAAATAATATATTTCAAGCGCAGGTTATTAACATGGCATTTTCAACTTGATAATTTGAAAGTTATTGGAATACATTACGGTTTAAATATATCAATGGTAGGGGAATAAATCAGGTCAACCTGGACGTTCAGCATGACTTTACTGTTTATATTATGATTGAGTTTGAAAATTTCCAATTCTGAATTATTCAATTCTGCCGTTTTCTTCAATTTGTGTATAATTTGGAAATTCTCTATTTATGGAAACAGTTAGTGATTTCAGCACCACTGATTTGAAAACTTTGATTCTGTTTTATTTTTAAAAAAAGATTCTTGTTGTTTTTTGAATTTTATTTCAAACGATCGACCAGTGTGACCTATATGCAACTCCATACAGCATGAATCAACTTAACACCTGAATTTTCAAATTTGTTAATTTGTTGAATTGTTTATGTTTGAAAGTAGTTTTGATTTTGTTGATGCCTAAGATGAACGTACCTTCCAAATTCAGGAGTTAAGTTGATTTGTTCTGTATGTGAAGGAGTGTAGATAGATCAATTTGGTCTATAATTTAAATCAAGATACAATGAACACCAACAATAAAAATAAATAAAACAGTTTCAACGTTTTTGACCATTGCCACGAAAATCACCATCTGTTTCAAGAAATAGATTATTTTCAAACTCAATTGTAATACAAAAGGTAATATCATGCTGAACGACCAGATTGACCTTATTCATTCCCCTATATTTGATATATTCAAATCATAGTGTAATCCAAGAATTTTTGAATTATTAGGTTGAAAATCTCATTTCAATAACCTGCCCTTAATGTATATTATTTGGATGTCTTCATCTCTAGAGATGAAGGCTTCCAAATAATATATATTAGATAACAACGCAACCAGAATTACCTGGAAACGTAAAACATTTCTTGGATTGATTGTGCCGATGATATGATGTGAATTAATAAAAATATTAAAACAATGGTTCATAAAACAATTTACAAAATTATTGAATAAAATACGCATGACGCATGTTTCGGCGAAATTTCAACTCCTTCAGATGCAAAATACAATCTGAATATATTTCTCCGTTATATCGAATATAAGAAATAAATAGATGACAAATTGTGTAAAAAAGGTGAATAGAGGGATAGTTACAGATAATTAGTAAAATAGGAAAAACCCATTCTAAACTGCTAGTTAGGTAGTTTGGTAATTTTGAAAACAGTCAGAAGGGAGGGGGACTTGGCTATTCAATAGGAGACTTGAATGTTAGTGTTTTATTATCTGTAATGATTCTAGAAAATTAAGTTCAATTCCCTCACTTTCAGCATTTGATATTTCAAAGTCTAACTTTTTTTTTTTTTTTTTTACAAAAAATTTGCATCAACCATAAAAGGTTATTAGCGACGGTACAGTAAGTTATTACACATAATTAAAAACATTAATCAATTTCAAGAATGTGATTAGCTTATGACAATTTTCATTCTGAAATATGACTTCGAATTTATCAGGTAGTTGACAATTTTGTCGTTGAGCTCGATATTAAGGACAAGTCTAACTTGAATATGTGAATTTATTGGATTAAATGAGAATCCGACTTCTGATTAACAAAGCTACTTTTGTGTTCTGAAATTCTGGTTTGAAAGCTTCTGGAAGTTTTACCAATGTAAAACTCATCACAATCACCACAATTAACTTTATAAACTCCTGATTCATTGTTTTTGTGAACGTTTGATTTACAATTTTTTATGATTTCCTAAGTTATTACCTGTACGTTAAACAATGTTGATGTTGTTCTCAGATAAAAGTGATACATGTGTAAATTGTTTTTATAAACCATTGTTTAAATAGAAACCATTTTTATTTAGTTCTAAACTGAATCTTGGTCATGTGGCCGAAATTGCAATAGCAGGATAAATTGTTCAACAATTTTATGATAATGGACGTAGTCAAATCAAATTTCGTTTTCGTTCATCATGTTAAATTATTCCGTACTAACAACAGATTCCATCAACTATATAGAATATTTCTACTCACAAATGAATATGGACTCGCTACCATTCCTGTCGAACCATAGTAATTATATTCTAGAACGTCTCTATTAAATTGCTCTAGTTATATCATATACACCGAGTCCACAGACGAGAGATGCTAAAAAAGTAAGGAAAAATATTACAAATGCAGCAACAAATCCCATTTTGGTGTTGTAGCACTTATTGAATATAGTTTATCGATGTTTATTGGAATAAATGTCTCGTGCTTGTTTGGTATGTAGTCGAATTGATTGATGTAATTTTCCTCTAGCATATCACATTGATTTTTCCCTGTACTTATAAATATCACTGACTTCATTGCTTCGAAATTGATAAATAACTGATTATCCATAGTTGCTTTAAAATTCTTTGCGAAAATGAATTTAATTTTTTTCCTTGTCATATGAGATTTATTTGAATTATTCTTTGTTGTATTATTAATTACGTGTTTTTTCGGTAAGAAAACTTATATAAATGTCTAATGTTTCGTCACGAAATTCATGAATTTCTCGAAAACTGAAGAAATTTTGAGAAAATCTTGAGTTTCCTGATTCAACGTTAACTATGTAAAACAGTCGATTGTCTTACTCAAGTGGACTGTTAAAAAAGAAGAGAAATGTATATGTATATATATATATATATATATATATATATATATATATATATATATAATATATATATATATATATATATATATATATATATATATATATATATTATATATATATATAAATATATTTATATGTATATATGTATATATATATATATATATATATATATATATATATATATATATATATATATATATATATATATATATATAATCTCTTGATAATTATTAGCAATAACAGGCTTGTTGAATCTCAAAAAACTCGATTTTATTGAAAAGTTGACGTTTCGCCACGACATTCGTGGCTTTATCAAAACTTTTGAAAAAATTGAAATTTCTTTGACATTTATTGATTTGAAAAAAGTTGAATAGCAAAAATACACATCATTTGTCACAAAAAAAGAGTTTAATAATCGGATATATAGACAAAGCACTTAAACTTACTTCACCTACACACAGACATGAAACATTACAAGATGTCCATAAATTACTCATAAAAAACGATTACCCAATAAAACTTATACAGAAAATCACTAAAAATAGAATTCATAAACTTTACAACACATTAGAAACATCAAAAAAAGAAAATATTAACAAAAAATATATTCCTCTCCCATATATTCCTCATTTAAGTAATAAAATTTCACAAATTTTAAATCCACACGATATTAAAGTAGCCCACACCGCACAAAATCAAATAAAACAAATATATTCTAAATTAAAAAGTAAAACACCTCTTCTGCAAAAATCTCATGTTGTTTATAGTATACCCTGTAATAATTGTAATAAATCATATATAGGACAAACTTTTCAAAATTTAGAATAAAGACTAAAAGCACACAAATATACCAGAACACAAACCACAGCACTAATAAAACATAAAAACAATGAGAATCATAGTTTCAACTTTAATAGCACAAAAATTTTAGAAATAGAAAAAGATCAAAAACGCAGAGAAATTTTAGAAATGTTACATATTCAAAAAAATTTAAATGAAGTCGTAAATGATAGAACAGATATCGAACATTTGAGTTTAATATACGCAGATTTAATTCTTTAATTTTTCTAAGAAACAACATCCAAACAAAATAATTCAACAAACAAACTCTAATCATAACAACTCATCTTCTTAGACAAAATCTAAACATCTAGAATTTTCAATTTTCCTAAAAAGAAAGTATAGTTTAGAACATGTGATCTCCAAAATTACAAGTAATGTCTTTTCAAAGACAACAATCAAATATTTTAAACCTATTTTGTACATTGGGTGAAGGTTTCTGTGGTTCCCTTCCCATCTAATATCAGCAGACCTGTCTGTTGATATTGGACTAAATAGCACGTAATTAATAACTGAAGACGGCCACAGCCGCAATGAGAAATTTTTGAAAGAAAGATAAATAGTACCCTATTCTTTGACTTTTCAAAATCAAAATAATTTGAACCTATTTCGGACATTACGTGGGTAAAGGTTTCTGTGGTTTCCCCTACCATCTAATAATAACATATTTGAATGTTAATATTGGACTGAATAGCACGTAATAAATAACAAAGAACGGCCACAGCAGCAAAATTTTATTGAAACACAGTAGTTTTTTTCTATTCAAATTTTTTCAAATCAATAAATGTCAAAGAAATTTAAATTTTTTCAAAAGTTTTGATAAAGCCACGAATGTCGTGGCGAAACGTCAACTTTTGAATAAAATCGAGTTTTTTGAGATTCAACAAGCCTGTTATTGCTAATAATTATCAAGAGATTAGAAATAGATCACAGGCAACAACAATTCGAATGAATAATTATATATATATATATATATATATATATATATATATATATATATATATATATATATATATATATATATATATATATATATATAATCTCTTGATAATTATTAGCAATAACAGGCTGGTTGAATCTTAAAAAACTCGATTTAATTAATAAATTGACGTTTCATTATGACATTCATAGTTATTCAAAATTTTTGAACAAAATTGAAAATTCTTTGACATTTATTGACTTGATAAAATTGAATATTGATCTGTCTTGTTAAAAATTCTTTCAGTCTAATATTAACATTCAAAATTGTTTCATTAGAAGGCAAGGGAAACTACAGAAACCTTTACCTATGTAATGTTCGAAAATAATAATAATAGAGTACTATTTATTTAACAGAAAGAAATTAGTCACGGGAAAATATTAAAAAAGTAGAGCAGAATTATCGGTATAGAACGTTTATATGGAAGCAGCCGTTGACACGTGTTTCGGACTCTTTGGTCCTCATCAGAACGGCGTAGCTAAGTATTGGATTGAAAATTAGGAGATGAAAATAGTTTAATAAATAAAATCCTCTGTTATGGAAGAAAATTTATTAATTAAATCGAGTTTTTTAAGATTCAACCAGCCTGTTATTGCTAATAATTATCAAGAGATTAAAAATAAATCACAGGCAACAACAATTCGAATAAATATATATATATATATATATATATATATATATATATATATATAAATTTTTTCATTCTCAATTTGCTTTTTCAAAAACTCCATAAAATGAAATGAAATTCAAATTTTTCATAACCTGCTTCATTTTCTATTCAATTTCATGTAAAAACCTTTGAATTTTTCCACTATATTCGAAAATTTAATAATAATCTATTGACTGACTTTTGCGATATTCCTAGGTAACTGGCAAGTTCGGTAAATAATTTTCAAATTATCATTGTTTTTTAACTATGCTAACTCTTCAATTGGTATTGGAGCTGTTTCGTACAAGTAGGCAATTAATTCATTCAATGAAAAATACCCGAATGTAACAGTTACGAGGAATGGTTTTAAAAAAATAATAAAGAAATAAGATACTCACTAGATAATTATTACATTTCTGAACTGCGAAAATTCATAGGGTTTCACATGAAAATGAATTTAAAATGAAACTTCTTGTGAAAAACTGATTTTATTTTGCAGGGTTTTTGAACTAGCAAAACTTTTTACCAAGAATAACATTTTTCGCTAAAACTGAAAATAAAAAATTTGTATGAAATTACTGAGATTTCATAAAATTTTGGTAGAGCTTACCTATATTATTTCTGCCAAACTTGCTATTTCACCTGGAATAACAATCAGTAACGAAATATCATCATCAACAGTTCTATCTGTGGTTACTGCTGTGTATGTAACTTTCGAATAAAATGCCAGAAAAAATGCCAACCAAAAGTAAAAATTGGTTAAGGACATTTCCTACGTCACATCTTTCGATCAGAACACATTTGAGTATGAATCAAGAATTGTTTGATTTTTATAAAATTTTTAATGGGGAAAACATTCTAGTTTACTCAATCCTTATCAGAAATATTCTGATAAGATAGTATAATATCTTAGAATAAACCGATCCAAATGCTTTTATGCTTGTATCCTGGAATACAGGCTTTTAAAAATTATAAAATTGAACTTATTAATATGCTGAAATAAATAAAATATACGATTTCTGTTTAAAAAAAAAATGTGATACCTGAATATATTTCTTATTACTGCAAATAAGTGGAAAACTTCATCAACTCTCAAAGAAAATTTTATCTGAATTTATTTTCATAACTCGTTTTGATCATTTTTTTCATCGAAAAAGGATAAAATTCCCTAAACGAAGGAGCTGAAACAGAAACAGAAGAAATTAGCAAATATTCCCTACAATATGCTTTACTGTGTTAAAAAACTTGTTAACTTGCAAAAACGCATAAACAATGAAAATTGCAAAGTGAACTTCTTCAATAATTAAAAAAATTATCAAACAACTTTTCAAGGTACCTGGTTATATGTATTCCTTGACGCGAAATTAGAAAATAGAAAACGTCAAGTCACCACGACGCAAAATCTGCCTTCAGCTGTTTCAATCTTAGTAGATCTCATCAGTGCGGCTTATTTGACTCGGAGTGAATTAACAAATTTAAATATGTTCCTTAATACAAATCGCGGTCGGACTTCTATCCGGATAACAACCCAGAACGCCCTCCACCGAAGATATTTTAAACCAACAATTCACCGCTTAGAAAGAGAATGCAGAATTCGGTCGCTAGAATACATACTTCCTTACATGAAATGTCTGCTCTGCAATTGTGGCGTATGTGATTCAAAGGCACGCTAACATAACGTTTAAATAGACCATGGTCAACTTGTTTATTTTTCATCATTTGATTTTTAATATTGCGAAAATCGCAATATATTTACGTATTTACGGAGCGCACTCTCGTGAGTACATCCAGAGTTATTATTCGTAAAACATATTTGAAAAAAAACTCCTGCAGCTCACTGTTCGATACAGTGCAATGGTCTATATTTTCGGAGAATATGCGATTAATAATGTGTATTTTTTAAATACCGGGTGTCCACGGAAGGTGGCTCGCCCCTATAACTTTTTTGTTGTCGGAGATACTGAAATGAAATTTACAGGATTTGTTTAATGCATGAAACTGCATTTTTTGACAAGTAACTCAACTTCATGGAACTTCCGGTTTCACCGGAAGTTACATAAACTTTCGATTTTTAAATGAGACACTTGGTATATTTTCAGTTTTTTTGTCTCCATATGACATTAAGAATACATCCATGTATCATTTGCTGCTTTTTGTAACCGTTGTTCAATTTTTTTTTCGAATAAATTTTTATTCTAGAGGACTATTGATGCGTACAAATAAATAATTTCTGTCCTTAAATGGCCTTGTTTGCCGTCCTGGGACGTAGATTTGTGGGCGTGGCTTCGGACTTATTTTGTTTCAGTTATGTTGGTCACAGGCTACTCGATGATTTCAAATGTTATTTGAATCTCAATAAGATTCTTCATTTATAGAAAGTTCTGAGGTTATGGGAGATCAGGTTTTTATCGAAAGTTTTCTTTCAACCTAATACCTAGAGTGCGGTATCAAATTAATCGTGATAAAATTATCTTTTTTTTCAACCCGACGAGCCACCATGTTGCCATTTGAAAAAAATAATAATGAATGTTTTAAAATTAAACTTCACATAGCTGGTATATTTTGATCGAAAACAGTGAAGTTGTATTTTAACATACATTTCAGGACCGAAATTAGTTATTTGAACGCATCCATATAGAATAAAAATTTAATTCGAAAAAAAAATTAAAAAACGGTTACAAAAAGTAACAAATAATACATGGTTGTATTCTAAATGCCATATATAAAAAAAAACTGAAAATATACCCGGTGTCCCATTTAAAAATCGAATATTTACTTCCGGTGAAACCGGAAGTTGCATGGAGTTGAGTAACTTGTCAAAAAGTACAGTTTTATGCATCAAACAGATTCTTCAAATTTAATTTCATTATCTTTGAAAACAAAAAAGTTATAGGGGCGAACCACCTTCCGTGGACACCCGGTATAGAATCACTATAGCGAGCGTAAAAGGCCTGCTAAATTAAATATTTCCCTATTTCATTAATTATCTGTGTGCGGTCCGTTCATTTGGTTATTCATTATTTACCCCTCAATTTTAATCCTATTTTCACAGAACTTCATTAAAAAGTTCATCACGTTGGATTAGATGTGAACTCGTATGCGTCTCATTACTATTCATACTTAATTATTCTGGAAATTTCATATTTCTGTTCGCGATGAAATACGAGAAAATAATAACTCCTTTATTGGATTTAGGTTGTTTTTATGAATTCATTTCCCTTGATGCACGTTTACGACACAGGTTATATGATAACTCATAGGCGTTATTAAAATATTTTTTCATGAGTAGACCATAATCAATTCGTGAATATTAATTTTGAAAAATATTTATTTTCTAGGCTCCAGCAGAAGGTTATTCGGTCCCACAAGTTTGTGAGCAGAAACACGGTATGAAAAATAAGGATTTTGCTATAGGAAGACCTCGCTCACTTTTTCTCTTTTTTAATTTTAGTGTGAATGTGAACACTACTCATCAGTTCTGCAAAAAGAAAGTATATATCACTGTGTGTCTATTCTGATGATGCTGAATCTCTAGGAACGTGCTTCTTCTGCTCCTTTCTAATTAAATACTGTGCAGGAAAACCATGTACCTGTCTCTTTTAATTAGGTAAATATGCTTTGGGTAGTCTTTGCTTTGATTCAAGCACGAAAGAAATCTAAAGCCGGTCTATTCACTGGCGTTATATTTCATCTGTATCCAAATCTTGAATTTTAATGTTAAAGAAGTAAATCAAAAGCAACAATGACTTGAATGCATGAAGATGGTAACAATTTTCCAAGGGATCATCAAATGATGAATTTGATCTCACATTCATTTTTTCTGTTTCTTCTTCTCGCCAAAACATTTTTTACTAGTATTTTCTATAAAAATGAACTATTGCACTATCGAAAGTGAATAGTGAGGTGTCCTCCTGGAATACCATTCTTGGGATTATTTTGATGTCTGATATAAAAATGAACATGAATATATATATATATATATATATATATATATATATATATATATATATATATATATATATATATATATATATATATATATATATATTGTAACGTGTAAATTCCCCGCTTAACCGCCGCCACTGAATTCTACATTAAAATACCGTGATTCCAGGCTATAAATCGCCTGAATGAATGACTTGCGTACGACGAAAATATCGAGATAGCGTCGAATGTGCAGGTAAAACATCGCTCTCTTTTGGCAAGTATCCGTTGAAGATACAACATCGTTAAGAGTCAAATAATATTCAATATCTATTGAACAAATATTCAGTTTATTGAAATTATCAAGTATCTGTGGCGACTGATAGACGTCACCTTGGCTGGAGCTAGGAAGCAGTTTGATTGGAACTAAAAACCACTTTGGCTGGAACCATAAAGGAAATGTTACTGAAGCTACGATATAACCGCTGCTAGAACTACCAAGCAACTAGGGACGAAGATTAGGCAATCAAAAGAGTACAATCCACCTAGAATAGAATATAAAACGTCGATAGAAAATTTAATTAAAAAAACAGATAAGTCTCATTGTATATAATAATAAAGTAGTAAATACCATCATTTTATATCTTGTTGTTATTTCTGAGAACTAACTAGAATTGGGTATAACCAATCTCTCAGCTAGCTCGGGCATATAATTAAAAGGGAGAGTGGTTACAATATATATGTATATATATATATATATATATATATATATATATATATATATATATATATATATATATATATATATATATATATATATATATATATATATATGATCGCCTATCCAACTCCAAGGCACAACATCTTGCCGACCAAAAGACCTTAACCCAGAAAAATAAAACTAGCCAAACTCATTAATTCCCAAAAACCACAAAAATCACTTCATCTTAATACCTCCTCCATTGTTCACAATTATTCTGACACCCCAATTTCGAGATCGCAACAAAAAGCACTCTCGAAAGGCTTCAACTATTCCATCACCACCTAAATCCATCCCCATAGAAACTATCAATCTCCCAAACAGAAGAAACAATTTCCCATCTTCCAACAGATCAAGCGGAAACTGCCAGGCATGACATCGCCAAAATTCTTCGTACAAGTCGGCCACCCCCGTCCCAACCGTCACGTTTTTTTTCTGAGAGGCAATCTGCTCAAAGAACTTTACAATGACCAAATATATAGTCGTCCTCCCAGCGATAAAGGCAATGCCACTGTCATTCTTAACACTTCTTCTACCTCGATAAAATGTCCAAACTTCTAGACAACCCCGACTATAAGCGAATCACTGATGACCCGACAACATACCAGGAGAAAACCACAAGATCTCGTATCAACCAATCGAATCTCCCACCTGAAATAAAAAAAGTCTCTAAATCCCAAGAGAAAAATCTTCTAGAACCCCTCGAATTTATGGTCTGACCCCAAAGTTCACAAGCCTAATATTCCACTTCGACCCATTGTCCAGCGCTTACAATTGTCCAACACATCCTCTTGCGAAATATCGCTCGCCAAAAACCCTTCAACCCCTTGCCGAACAACCCAGTCATACGTCAAAAACTCTTTTTCACTTCATAGAACTCCTTCAAAAGTATTGATCATTACCCCAACTGGATCTCCTTGTTAGTTTTTGATATTGTCTCCTTATTTACAAATATCCCCATTGAAGAAACACTTTCCATCCTAGACACGAAACATCAAATATCCCCAGACACACCTATCCCTGATCAAACACTGCATGGCCAAACAACTTACTTCATCTTTCAAGGCAATTTCTTTCAGACAAATCAAGGAGCCCCGCAATGGGATCCCCTCTCTCCCCCGTCATAGCCAACATTTTCATGGAACATTTCGAAACCCAAGCTCTCTCGTCATTCGACCTTAAACCTTCATGCTGGCTACGTTATGTAGACGATGTCTTTGCGATCTGGCCCCATGGCGAAGACTCGTTGCTCCACTGCTTGAATCATTTGAATGGCATACATCCAAGTATCCAATTCACAATGGAAGTGGAAAACGATGGGTCTTTGCCATTCCTCGATGTCATGATCAAAAAACTTCCATCCCAAGGCTTCTCCTATTCAGTTCATCGTAAACCCACCAATACAAACCGTTATCTGAACGCCCAGTCTCAACACCATCCTTCTCAACTTAACTCTGTAGTTAATACCCTAATCTACCGTTCTATTCGACTATCTGACGACGAACACCGTGAATCAGAACTCAAAACTCTAAAACATATATTATTACGGAACGGTTACAACACATATCAAATCAACAAGAGCATACGCAAACACACAAACATCACCCCACCTCTACCTCGTTCCAATCCCACTGAACAAGAATTTACACCTAAATTATTTCTTCCGTGCATCAAAGGAGTAACAGATAAGATCGCAAGATCTCTCAAAAATACAAACATCAAAACAATATTCACTACTCAACAAAAACTCTCCGATCTGGTCAGATCCGTCAAGGATAAAATTCCTAACGAAAATCACGGTGTTTATGAGATTCCCTGTTCCAATTGTCCTCGTTCCTATATAGGACAAACGAACCGACGAATTCAGGTCCGTGTCAAAGAACATTCACTTTCGGTAAGACACAAAATCACACAAAATCTATTGAGTAAACGCGTTTCGCCATAACATTGACTTTATCCCGTACTAAATTATGGAATTACAAAACAATCTATTTATAAGAAAAATTAAACATAACAGAGGGGTTCCTAGAGAAACTAAATAACAATAAGCAATTCATTCAGAGTTATTGGTAGGTACATTGAACAGATTAAGGAGCGGAGAAGGGTTTACTTCAATCTGGTCGTCAACTAGGTTTCCGTAATTTTTGAATTCATTGATGTATAGGGATTCCCAACAGTTAGTATTTTCGAGACTATTTCCTAACTGTAATATCTTATAATTGTGATTAAAGGTATGGTTTTCTTGAATAAGATGGCACACATAATTAGAGTCAGTTTTCTGCTTAATATAGAACACGTTAGTGTTCCTGTATTCGAGTTTTGAAATTTCTAATTGTACGTCCTATAAAGAATTTTTCACAATCATTACAGTTGAGTCTATAAACACCAGTACATTAATCTCTACGGATTTTTGATTTGTTGTTTTTAATCAATTTTCAAATGCTATTGTTCGTTTTATATGAAATTTTATTCCTTTTTTACCTACCAACAACTCTGAATGAATTGCTTATTGTTTTTTTTTAGAGGTGGGACGTGTGCCCTCTCACACGCGCCCGACCTCCGTACAATTTTGACTTCGTCAACTTGGACATTCAGCCATCAATTTATAAATGAGGGGAACCACTTAAATCCGGACGCATACAAACACCCAGGAACCCGGTGGGAATCGAACCCACCAACTCCATCAACGAAGACGGCATAGCGTTACCAAAACCTCTCCGCCACGGAGCCTCCTGCTTATTGTTATTTAGTTTCTCTAGGAACCCCTCGTTATGTTCAATTTTTCGTATAAACAGATTGTTTTGTAATACCATAATTTCGTATGAGATGAAGTCAATGTTATGACGAAACACGTTTACTCAATAGATTCTTACTTCATTTATATTTTTTTAATTTTTTTTTAAATTTTTTAAAAATTTCTCTATAAAGTTATCATTTTTGAAGATCTTATGTTCGTGATTATTGCAAGTAGGTAAACAATTACATAGGTATTGTGAATACCCCTACCAAAATACCTGCACTAGTTCCCCAAACAGCGATATACAGCAATTCGTGTTCTGATTGAAAAAATAATAAATTAAATGAGCATTCGTCATTAGCTTCGGAATAATACGTAGATGATTTTTGTAAAAAATAAAGTTTCGCTCGCGAAAATTGTAAAAGTTATAGTAATTTACTGCAAAAAAGTTGGGTTTTTTTGCGAATATCTGCAAAACCAATTGAGATTTTTGAAATTTTAAAAAAAGATTCAAAAAGAGGTGGAAATTTTCGAAAGAACGCCTCATTATCCAGAACTATTGGACCAATATTCCCAGGGGGTGAAAATACGGCCGTAAACGAGTAATCTGGCATTCGCAAACCACGTCCATTTGGAACACTTAATAACACAACAATAAAAATCATTTGAATTATTTGAAAAATGTTTTCAATTCTCATAGGATTATAAAATTTATGTTTACAATAATATATACGAATTTAAAATGATTTATGTACCTAATCATATTTTTCTTCATACGATGAATACTTTTGTTTAACTTCAGAACTCCTCAATAATTCAAGGCATTATATGTTGAATAGTTGAATGCAATTTCTGAATTGTTGCGAAGCTTAGACTAACTTGAACGAAATTAATGACAATATTCAAGAAGATAATTAAATTGAAAACCAATTCATTCACTAAAATAAATTACACCCATCTACAGAAACAGATAATACTCTCAATAGTTGTTATGGATATCAATGAGAAGAAAGTTTATTTATTATTTCAGATGGAAATATTTGTTTTACAGTAAGGAATGAAAATTCTTCTAAAAACAAAAAATTATAAGCTCTCCTACTAGATGAGAATTTTAATATTTAATATATTTATCGAACATTTTAAATGTATTTTTAACAATACCTTCTTTTTTTTTTACAGGTAAGTTTTCGATTGTTATCAACCTGGTGGTAAGTGTAATATAATCTCACACATCATATAATTTTGTTGCGAAAGAACTCAGAGTTATCAAACTCATTTTCAATGCTCGACAAGGAAAATCGAAGGGGCATTTCAATTTTTCCAAGAAGCATCTCAATAGCTCATTGACCTAAATAAACAATCATATTGAAGTTCAATTTGCTTTGATTGCCTTAATTATGTGTTGTTGACTTCATATGCTGAAATGAGGAATTCTAGACGAATCAATTTTGTTCGTGGAACTCTCCACGCTATTCAAGAAAAAATTGGATAATAAGAAAATTGTTCTCTGATGAAATTTTGTTTTTGATAGATCCAATCAGGTTCTTCGTGTCTGCAGATTTTTCAGTGCGAATGAGAAGAAGGAGTTGAATTGAAGATTTTTAATTAAAGGGGCTAGGGGAGGAGAGGCGCAGTCGGACGTTAAATTCGTTGAGTCTGTCGTTATTATAATTCGATCCATTGGCGTACTTTTGGGTACCTACACAAATTCTCAGTTCCTCTGGCCTCTAATTGCTAGAAGTGGATTGCGATAATTGGAAAATCCTCTTCAGAAGTAGGCTTTTTGATGATGCGCATAATAGCTTAATATTTTGCATTTAATTGTTTTTCTGTGTATGGTACCTGCATCGAGTAGTTCAATAATTCACGATAAGAATGATTCTACGTTTTATTACCAAGTAAGATTCATATAAAGATATGTGATATTTCGTTAACGTCAAATAAATTAACATTTTATTCGCATTTAATAGTAAAAGTTTCTAAAAGTTAAAAATTTGTTCATATGATTTTGAAAAATAAACTATTTATTCATTTTTTGAGATTCACTCTGAATATATATTATGTGTATAATTCTGATCTATAGCTGATGATATATATTTTAATTTTTCACTTGTATATTATTTGTTGATTTTACCTTAGATACGGTTGCTTTAAATACTCTCATTATGCCCTATGGCGTTATGAGCGGGCATTATGGATCATAACGCCCGCTCATTGTACGAGGAGAAATAAAGCTACTTCCATTGATTGAATACTTCATAATCCTTGTCGTTTACGACTCTGGATTTCACTGGCAATAAATTATTCGTAGCTTTGGCTGCATTTTCTATGATATTCTTGGGTAAATTCATTTTCATTTCCATTATTTCTATAAGACTACACAAAGAAAGCAGCAATGACATTCACTAAATATGATGACAAAAATATTCACAAAAATGTCAAAATATCAACAAATGACATGCCTACTATGAGGAGGAAATTGGAAAGTATAGGAGCAATGAACCGATTTTAAAATCGATTTTTCATTATAATAAAATAAATTTTTCGTGAAAAATAAAATCTTGTATGCACCACGCGCGTTACTAGATCATCCACCCATCGGGCATTAGGATCTATATAACGCACTTGGTACATAAATAAATATTTTGCTTGCTCACATATTTCATAACAGTTCGTTTTATTGAAATTTTAAAAATACATCCTTAACAATGGAAAATATGAACAAGTTTATGAAACTGAACAGAAACGCATGTTTGGATTGTGAATGTCGAATTCACGTCGAAGAATAGGTACATATAACCAGCTCCCTTGGAAAGTTGTTTTATAATTTTTTCATTGTTCATTTTATATAGTAGATATGAGTGGCACGAAAGGTCCTCTTGTAAAACATTAATAAAGTATTTTTTTTTTTAAAGAGGTGGGACGTGTGCCCTTTCACACCGCCCGACCCCCGTACAATTTGGCTTCGTCATCTATGGACATTAGCCATCAAATTACTAAATGAGGGGAACCACTGAAAACTCAGAACGCACAGGAATACGATGGGAATCGAACCCACCAACTCCGTCAACGAAGACGGCATAGCGCTACCTATAACCTCTCCGCCACGGAGTCTCTAATTGACAAGTAGAAACTATATACAATTCGAACATGTTTTTATTGGCATCATAATGTTTTTTGCAGTAGAGTCCTCAGAATATTCTAGCTCAAATTAAATATCAGAGAACTTATCTAAAGCATGATTTCATTTCCATTCATTTAGAGAAAATATTTATTTTGTGTTGATTTTTGAATAAGAAAAATATTTCTCGACTGGAAGATACTCACCTCAACTACTCAACAAGAAGAAGATGCAATATTCGTGGTTGAAGAAAAATTGCGAGAAGTTAATCAAACAAATTCCCTACTGCAGCTACGTGAGTCTCGACGCCATTGATATTTCAAGAGATTCGCAACTAATGTCGTATATTCCGAACAGCGAAAATATATGCTTAGCGACAATTGAAGAGAAGAAGAAACCATGCTAGTTAGCCCCACCGCGAAATGCATCGCGTAGCAGATCCAAATGTGATTCTAACGAAATATAGTCACCGCGAAGTACAACGCTTGTAAAAAAACCGGCTAAGTGCGAGTCGGACTAGCCCACCGAGAGTACCGTACAGAAATTTTTTTTATTATATGATGTAGGTAACTAAAAATTTACGGTTTTCGTTTTCCTTAATCTGTGCTTAAAGACGTTGCTTCGTACCAAATTTCAAGATTCTGAGTTCACGGAAAGTACCCTGTAGGTTTCGATTCCTTTGCGAGTGTCGAATAATTTGCGGCATAAACGGCTGTATCTTTTGATTGCGTTGGCTTAGAAGTTTGAAGTTTTTTATAGCTCCAAGGAGCAGTAGACTTGAGTATTTGGTATAAATTCCAGCTTGATACCTCCACGCGTTCCTGAGAAGAATGGTCTTGACAGACAGATGAACGGACAATAAAGTGATCCTGTAAGGGTCCCGCTTTCTCCTTTCGAGTTACGGAACTCTAAAAACACATTGAATATCTACATTAAAGTGGAGGCGGATTGGGTAAAATAGTTGAAATCCACGAAGGATCTTACCTCAACATTAATCCGATGTACTTACCAAATTTCAACCTTCTAACCCAATTAAAAGAATCTGAGGAGGTGCGCAAATTTTTGGTGGTAGAAAAAAAATGTTTAGAGTTGAAGTGATTTTCCTTATTTTCATATATAGAGGTGGACCCAGTCAGATATTGTGTTCTTATATGTTCTTCACTATAGTCTGTCCAGCGAGACTTGGCGTTCACGTCACAGACATGCGCAAAGAACGACGCAATGCTGCCTACCCAAATAAATGAAATTCGAAATTATCAAAATTCATATTTGTAATTTTCTGAAAGAGTTGTTGACTAGATCATTCATTTCGACAAATATTCTGTCCATAACATATCAAATCATGAATCCCTCAAGACAAGTTCACATTCCCAGTAATGAAAATAAGTTTAATTGAATGTGAAGTTATCATCCTGTTTCAAAATTTGCAATGTTGTCGGACCCTCTCGACCTACTTTCACGTTTGACAGTCGCCGAAATAACCTCTATATCTTATTTTTGTCGAAAATTGGGTCAGCTAATTATATTTAAGATTATTTATTACGTCTGGCAACACTGTTCCCGATCTACGTCATACACAATTGATGACGTGAACGCCAAGTCTCGCTGGACAGACTATAAGTTATGGTATCCGCACAACGCGCCTGGATGGTAGATGGTATCCTAGCTGGTCGCCTGGCTGCAAGCATTATTTTTGTAGGTTTCTTACGTGCGCGAAGGTCCGGTCGATTGTATGCTAGCGGGCTATGTCGCTGGTCGCTAGAAGAACAACATTTTACATTCTACCAGCGACCAGCGTGCGGAATGGATGTGGAAAAATTGATATTTCTTGTTCAGAAGTAGACATTTTAGAATATTTTCGTATTCAGAAATGAAATACTAAATATTGGATGGATTTATCTGTTAGCTACTTTGTGATAATACATTTTTTAAATATAAATGAGAAACACTTTACTTTGTTTTTTATATCACTATTTTTATAAAATTGTTTGCGACAGCAGTTTCGTAGTACAACTACATTTTCAAGCGAATGAACATTTTTGCATTGTACAGTGTCGGTAATACTAAGCATACAAAGGAAGGCGCTGAAAGATTAAAATTGCTGGGGATTTCGAATTTTAATCTATACAAATGAAGCGCTTGCTAAGAACA
Source organism: Cynegetis impunctata (assembly GCA_030704885.1). NCBI lineage: Eukaryota > Metazoa > Arthropoda > Insecta > Coleoptera > Coccinellidae > Cynegetis > Cynegetis impunctata. The sequence continues at coordinate 81,432 of JARQZK010005105.1, read as the reverse complement.
TAAACTTTTTCAGCTTTATGTTTTAAGAACCACTTTGTAGCATTGTTATCTAATAAATAGATACTGTCACTACTTGAATCATCCATTTTAATCATAAATCGGCACACTTCACGGGTTGATTTCCGTATGAGCTACAATCTACCGGCGTGACGTGCGAGTATCTAGCGGTTTTTACCTCTACCATCTAGGCTACCGGCGACCATCCAGGCGCGTTGTGCGGATACTAGGTACTACACTGTTGATAGAAAGGTAAAAAAGGAAAACACGTGTTTCATTCCTCCCTGAAATATATGTCAGGGAGGCGGGCAGCTTGTGTTTGGGATAAACTCCTTCAGTCAGAGATAGGTGAGACGGGATGTTTATGGAACATGGGAAGTGTGGGTAGGGTTCAGAGAATTGATACTGGCCCAGCATTCGCCTTGTAAGTTTGCAAGCAGTGACTTACATTACCATGAGGAAACCTCTGAAAAAAACTCATGGCAGTCCAGTCGGCCCGGGGTTTGAACTCGAGACCTCCCAAATACTAACCAGCGTACCTAACATACTCGACTAACTATCGTCGAAATTTTGCCTCCTTATTCATTTCTGAAGGGAGCTTTCCGTTCCGCCGCTGGCAAAAATCTAGATATTCCAGACATCTTATCCGGCATCCAGATTAGAACGACGCCGTCCATTCAGAAAGAACGATTTGAGTGTAATGAAAATGAATTTCGCTCAATCGTTCAGTTGGAAATATGAGAATTACGGACTCGGAGTTTTTCCAAAGAAACGACAGTATATTTCCATTGAAATCGGCTCGAACAATATAGAATACATCGTAGAATGGTAATTTGAGAAATGGGTAGTCTGCCGACTGCATGTGATTAGGCACCCTGACGATCTCATTTCCATTCACATGAAAATTTGATTTCGTATATACTAAAATTTATTTTCAATACGTTCAATACTGAGTCACTGATGAAATAATATGTATCTTTTTGAATCGAACGCGAGATAAGTTATGTTGATAAGAGCGACTCCCCTTATTCCAACCATTTAATAGAAGAAACACAAGATTTCAACCAAAATTTTAAAATTTTATTTACCGAAAATAAGTCTCAAAAATTAAATTCATTAGAATCTATGGAAATTTTAAAACATAAATCTTCACACTTTTTACTCAGTGAGCAAACTGAACTTGGTAATTCCCTGTTATTGAATCTGGTATTTGAAACCTCTTGATAATTAACCATTTCAAATAAATCAATACCTGTTATTCCGTTCTGGGAATCATATATAACTCCTTGTTATTGACACCCATTGGTAGATCATTTCAGATAATATATATGCACTGTGATATATTTTAAGAATTAGTTTATAACTAAATCTGATGAAGACTCTGCGTTGTCCAAACAATTGTCCCTTAAATTTTGTAAATATATTGGAATATAAGTTTAAATAAACGTATTTTTATTTCCTTATATGTATCTCTCATGTAGATTGATACTATATTAGTTATTTATGTACTAAGTACGTTATATAGATCCTAACGCCCAGTAGAAACATTCGGCCCGAGGGCCTCTGGCCCGAAGGATGAATGTTGCCCGATGGGAGTTAGGATCTAGTAACGCACGTGGTGCATACAAAATTTTATTTTTCACGAAAAAATTATTTTATAATGAAAAATCGATTTTAAAATCGGTTCATTGCTCCTGTACTTTCCATTTTCCTTCTCGTAGTACGCATGTCATTTGTTGATATTTTGACGTTTGTGAATATTTTTGTCATCATATTTAGTGAATGTCATTGCTGCTTTTTTTGTGTAGTCTTATAGAGATAACGGAAATGAAAATGAATTCACCCAAGAATATCATAGAAAATGCATCCAAAGCTGAGAATAATTCATTGCCGGAGAAATCCAGAGTCGTATACGACAAGGATTATGAAGTATTTAATCAATGGAAGTTGCTTCATTTCTCCTCTTACAATGAACGGGCGTTATGATACATAATGCCCGCTCATAACGCCCTAGGGAATAATGGGTGTATTATTAGCAACCGTATCTAAGGTAAAATCAACAAATAATATACAAGTGAATATAATTCCGGTGACTGTGCAAACTACCGGCCAATTAGCCTACTGAATTGTTTTTCGAAAATTTCTGAAAAAGTGATATCTAATAGATTAATTTCTTTTTTTGATACGTGCGGGCTTCTCAGTGGCATGCAGCATGGCTTTACAAAAAGAAAAGGAATTGACACGGCGGCATTTGACCTTCTGCAATCGATTTTCGATCGCATTGAAAGAAGAGAGATTGCAGAAGGAATTTTTTTGGACCTGTCAAAAGCATACGATACTCTAAACCACCAAATTCTACTGGAAAAACTAGAAAAATACGGCGTTCGGGGCATAGCCTTGACATTGGTTGAGTCATATGTGTCGCAACGAAAACAACAAGTCGTCATAAAAAAGGGCACATCTAAATATTTTTCAGGAACAAAAATTATTGACACCGGCATTCCTCAAGGGAGTTTAATAGGCCCACTACTATTTATAATTTATATTAACGATATAAAAGACATGAATTGCTCAAATAATACAATTTTAACATATGCCGATGACACAACCTTACTTGTGAGCGCAAAGCTTTACACCGAACTACAAGAAAAATGCAGTTTAGCCATGCTGAGTGCCACAGGGTGGTTTGGGAAAAAACAAATTAATTCTGAACTCCGATAAATCCAAAAACAGTTTTATTTAAAAATAACCATTGCTGGTTTCGAAACGCCCTCTAGCATTGTGATAAATCGTACTAAACTACGAGCAGATAACTCTGTACGGTTTCTGGGGCTCTATGTTGACGCCACTTGGGCTGGTCAGAACACATCCGAAACTTTGTTCTAATCTTATAGTGTGTCATACACTATCAGGGTTCTGAAAAAACACTAGATGACAATGTCATTAGAATGTTGTACTTCGCAAATTTTTATTCTAGACGAAATTTTGGTGTCATTTTTTATGGCAAGATCCCGATTTCGATAAAGTCTTCATTGCACAAAAAAAGGCTAATTAAAACAATGTTTTAATATTAAGTTCAGTAGAGTCATGTAGAGGGGTTTCTAGGAAAAATAACCTTCTAACGGCTTACTGCCATCCACATTTATGAGTGTATAAATTTTCTACTTAAAAATGAACAACTTTTTTCTGACTACAAAAAAAACAGTTCATATAACACTAGATCCATAATACTTAATTACCCTAAGCACAATATGACGTTTTACCAACGGTCTCCACTTTTTAATTGCATAAAATATTTCAACGCGTTACCCGACTTTGTAAAAACTGAAAGCAATCCAAAAAAATGTAAATCTAAACTATTCGAATATTTAGTCACAGTCGAACCCTACTGTGTGCAAGAATTTATTGATTTTAAAATGTGAAAATTTTATGTGTTTCTATGTCTACTTTAATTTTATTTAATTAATATTCAATATACTGTTTTTGACGTTTCTTTAGTTCACTGTAATTTTTATATTATAATGATTCTAAATGAATAAAAATATCTATCTATCTATCTAATTTCAAGGCATCGATTCGTATTTTTGAATGTTTTAAGTAGATAATGAGTTTCGAAAAGATTTTCGTTGTTAGCATCTGAAATGCCATTTATATGATACTAGACACCAACAACTCACTCTTCTACCAAGAACGATAATAAACAAATTTCTTCAAAAAGAAGGGTGTATGCCCTTTCACACACCAGATCTTCCGTTCAATATTAGCTTCGTCAACTATGGAAGTCTTCTCCATCAATGTAACAATAGAGATAAACCAATCAAAGACGATTGCAACACCTAAGAGCACGATGGGAATCGAACCCATGAACAATGATAACCCAAACGATACAGAGTAAAACATACCGCTACGCCACCTAGCCTTCTTTGATTATTCAGATAATTTGTTTATTTTGACAACAATCTTATATTATGATTTATCTTCAACTTATTCATTCTGCTTGATTGATCAGGTTTTGAATGGTTCTACAGAAATAGTTCAAGATAATGGAGGTTTTAGTATAATGTATTATACTAAAACCTCAAAATATTATACTAAAACCTCAACCTCATATTTGAACATTGAATAATATTTTTCAATTATTATGAATTGCTTTGGATATTCATCGACAATTTCAAAATATATGAATAGATTTATAGTTTGATATCATTTTTTGAAAGAATGTAGAGATAGATAGTACTCATGATTGCCATTTGTGTTAGAAAAAAAATCCGGGATAGGAATAGAACTGATAGAAAAGGTATAAGGGATGTTACGTACAATTGGCGCTGCAATAAAAAGTTTTAAATTTTCAATTGGGTGATCATTATATTTAGTGAAGATAATAGTCATAACTCTTAGTCATCAGTTTCAATTGAAACTTGAATAAAAGTTGTCTTTCAGTCAAAGTGATGAAAGGCATTTTTGTCGAAGTATATTTCATAAAACGAAGATAGACTATACTATTTTTATGCATATAGAGATAAAATATCAAATCAAAAAATTATAGCCATTTTCAATATTCCATTTGACGTGTGATGCGGCAGGAGCATTAGTAAAGTTGAAGTATAGCTATGTGGTTTCGGAGTAGGTTTCATTTGCTACTGAAACCTAAGAAGAATCAGCATCCAAGATATAAGATAATACTGGACGCATCAATGTTAGGTTAATTTTATTGTGTCTTCCAGGAAAAACACTCTACGCTAGCGTTTCATCACTCAAGTTAACATTATCAGGGATTGACGATAAAACAATTATATTGGCGTTTATGATAGTCTTACTGGTACTCCAGTCAAATGAATAATATATTCAATGTTGTTGTTTCAAATGTCTGCGTCTTTTTATTGGAAGAGCTATGTAAAACTTTCATTATAAGAGATAAAATATATATTTTTTCAAACTGCTCTATTTGCATGTGATGCTGCAGAAATGTATGCACAGTATTTGTGCGGTTTAATTTGTTATTGCAATGTAAAAAAATCATTTCCGAAATTTTTGAATATACCCGACCGGTTTTTTCAATTTTTCCTTCGGACAAAGTACTAAATAACCGAATTGTCCGGTTGAATACCAAACACCTGGTAATTCTGATAGTACCAAATATTATTTTGAGAAGTTTCATGTGAATTAGATATGCTAAGCAACGCCCTAAATTGTACTATTATTAATTGTGAGTACATCGGAATATTTATTCATTTTTACCTACTCTGGCAGTAAAACAAATTTCGAGTATTTTCATTCTCCAGTTTATGACTTCTACTTCAGCTGTCGTTCGAAAAGACAACTCATTTCTCATTTTCTAAGAGGCATTCCATGATTTTTATATCTTTCCATAAATGAGGTTGTCATCTTCTACAAGATATTATCTAGTAGTGAAGTTCTTGAAGCCGTAAAAAAATGTTATCCCTGTTTTATGAGACATATCAGATGTTTTATATTTCAATTAGAACTAACTCATAAACCTCAGAAACTACGCCTTTTATGTCTTGAAGCACGAGGTTATTAATTGAACTGATATATTCTAGATCTAGATGATACTGAATTAGAACCGTATTACGAATATTAGTTTTCACCAGAATAATCAAGGGGTTAATGAGTTACCTTATCCAATACAATAGAGGTTTATATTCACTTCTATATATAACCCAAAATTGAAATTGATAGATTGAAGCAAATTTTTAATAAGAAAAATATTCATTCTATTAAAAGAACAAACGTGTTTTATGATTCTCTCTCAAGCTGGTACAGGTACAACATTGATTTCAATTTTGGAGTTATCATTCATAATGTCTTATTCGTCTATTCAATATAGTGGAAAAATTATGCAAAATTGTAAAATTGAAATTTATGGAGTTAACTCCTCAAAAAACGATTTTTATATTCAAAATTTTATGAGGAGTAAAATCGAGCATTAACTAAAAGTGAAATGTAACATTCCTTTGCGCTACGTACTATACGCACCTGTCACTTCGAGATTAGTAGTATACCGCCGCATATATTAAGGTATACCGGCAACAGTTCATGCATGTTTAGGTATTTATATCTAGTGATACTTATATTTGTGCACAATAAACAAAACTATTAAGTGATTGAAGTTAATAAAATACCGAAAGATATAAAAAACACTGATTTGAATGACAATGAATAACGAAAAAGAAGAGGAATCTGCAAAATATCTGGGTGCGGTTTATTTTATTATTATTATTATTATTTTTTACGTCCGTGTGATAGGAAAAATCTTTCATAGACTTCCCTGAGAGTATCCCGCACGCATTCTCAGGGACGTGGGAGACTCCGGATGTTGCTGGTTCGTCACACCTCTCACACATTCCTTTGGAGTAGTTCTTCATCCTGCCCTCACATCGTCCCTTAACAAAAGATATGAGCTGCAAGCGGCCTCTATAGTTCATGGGACCTGATGATTCGAAAGAACCCGAGCAACACTGCTTTCTGCAGTATATAGGCCAGAGATCTGCATGCCGGAATAATTTTCAATTCTGTCACATAGTTAGCTCTCATTCCGCCTAGACAACCTATGATTAGTACGATCATCCTAACTTTACGCCCTAGGTATAGTGTCCTCAGCTCGAACATAAAATCTCTCTGTAGTTTCTCCTTTTCTGTTCTTCTTTCATCACCACATTATTTTCGGCAGGGGACGAAAACTCGACAACAAACAATTCTCTGAGCTCTTTGTCCAGTAGGACTATATCTGGCTTTATTGGGTGGATCTGCCGAGTTGTTGGAAAAGCAAAGTTCCAGTTTATGCGATCTCTATCGTTCTCCGTAGTTCAGTGGTCAGTGCGTTGGGCTACTGAACAGAAGGTCGCTGGATCGAATCCCGGCCGGAACAACGAATTTATGCGGAGCCACCTCTCGGAAGGCAATGGCAAACCACCGAGCAGTATTCTGCCTAGTAAAGACTCTCTGTAAAGACGTTCGGAACCGCCGTAAAACTGTAGGCCCCTTCTATTCGTGTATCGCTGTATCACGCACTGCACGAGTAGTTGTAGAGATGTCGCCACACCCTAAACCGGGTACGGCACCACAAGAAGAAGATCGTTCTCAACAGCCGCTTCAATTTCTAGTGGATCATATGGTGGCTCTGGTTCTTTGTCTATACCATAAACTTCTCTCAGATGGAAGTAGAGAATTCGGAGCGCCCCATTATGTCTTTCTATATACCCTGATGGAGCATGGACTCTGCAAGCACAGGAAGTGCATAATAGCTTCATGCTGTGCAAGTTGTTGGGGTGTCCACTTTCATTATTATTATTATTATTATTAATGGAATTCACGAACAGCTGTTCGTATTTAATGTATGTATGTTTGATTAATTGCATATATCTTTTATATTTTATATCACATATTATGATATCGAAATTACTGTTGGAGTTTACGCCGCATATATCAGGATATATTATCACTAGTTGATGATGCATGCATAGGTATATAATATGATACAACACATACAACAAAAACCTAACCGTCAACTTATGTTTTGATTTTAGAGGGTAGTTTATTAGTTTATATGTAGTGATACTTATATTTTTGCACAATAAACAAAATTATTGAGTTATTAAAGTTAATAAAATAGTGAAAGATATAAAAAGACAAACTGACGCACGACTGAAGTTGACACATAATTTTTTTTTAATAAAATCCTATTCGGAGTTAGTGATTTTTAAATTTGATTCATTGAATAAATATCGATATAATAGTTCAGTGTTTTCTAGGTTTTTACAACGTTTTATTATGTAACTCAATTTGGACCATCAGATTCTTCTCTGAAAGTAATTTCGCGAATAGCCCATTAGATTCGTCAATGAGACAATGGAAACTAAAAAAAGAGCTGGTGATATACTTTGGATATAACAATGAACACCGCATTCAGTTGACGAACAGTTGCAGAGAAGCGAAACAAGAATGTAAGAAAGAGGGAACTTTAGTTGTTAGTTGTCCTGATCAATTACGAAATTCTGAAATATTGAACGTCGGTTGCTTTTGGACCGTATATCTTCTTTGTATGTGAAAGGAAAAGTCATCGAAATTTATCAACATATATATATATATATATATTTTCTAGGTCAGGAGTTAGAAATATAAATTTTATAAATAAATTTAAATCAAATTTCGTTCGACTTTGGTCAACAAGATTCTACATGCACATAGTTTGAAAAATTTCATATATTTGTTCAATTTTTCAATCAATCAAATCAATCAGTCAAAATATGCTTTATTGTCTTTAAAATTATACACCTTATTGACAAAGTTAAAATATAGGAACTAAACAATTCACTAACAACTTGTTACTATTACATATGAATCTTTGATTTTTTCTGATTCTGTGAAAACATTAAATACTTCTAAAAACTGATTTTCATACAACTTGTTACTTCATTATTCAGTAGAAGATACCAGAAGGTTTCACACGAACTAACGCAGGTTTTAATTATGTTTTCGACAAATTTTCAGCAATTTTCACTCTAAGTTTGCATAAGAGGTTTTCATTACCACGAAGCGTATTATACGTAGTTTTAAACATTGAGGTTCTCCGCTGAATATTTCTCAACTATTCTGTTTTTGAAAAGCAGTTGAGAATACTTCCTGAATATCGTTTCAGTTATGAGAGAAACTATACTGAGAGTTGACTTTTTCATAGTTTCATCAATTTTTTTTCAGAATATCTTCAATACCTACTCCATATTTCATCATTAAAAGCGCCTTGAATCTGATTTTCTTTGAATTACTCAAGAAACTCGAGGGAAATATAATCAAGCTTGTTATTAATAAGAAAAATGAATATTAATAAATACGACTTAGAACGCATGAATATCAGCGCACCGTCACTAAGGTCGTATTTTCCACTTATTTCTGTTTTTTTTTGTCATATTAATTCTCAACCACTGAGTGAATTTTGAGAGGCTGAAAAGTTGGACAAAGCTTGAATACATGTAAAAACGCATGTTGTTTCTACATAAAAATTGAGGTCGTTTGAATAGTTATTTATGTACCAAGTGCGTTATATAGATCTTAACGCCCGATGGGCGCAACGCAACGCACGTGGTGCATACAAGTTTTTATTTTTCACGAAAAAATTATTTTATTATAATGAAAAATCGATTTTAAAATCGGTTCATTGCTCCTATACTTTCCATTCTCCTTTTCATAGTAGGCATATCATTTGTTGATATTTTGACGTTTGTGAATATTTTTGTCATCATATTTAGTGAATGTCATTGCTGCTTTATTTGTGTAGTCTTATAGAAATAATGTAAATGAAAATGAATTTACCCAAGAATATCATAGAAAATGCAGCCAACGCTGCGAATAATTCATTGCCGGAGAAATCCAGAGACGTATACGACAAGGATTATGAAGTATTAGATCGATGGAAGTTGCTTCAGTTGTCCTCGTACTATGAGCGGGCGTTATGATCCATAATGACCGCTCATAACGCCCTATGGCATAATGAGTGTATTTATAGCAACCGTATCTAAGGTAAAATCAACGAATAATATACAAGTGAAAAATAAAACTTTATATACTCCCAAATATCACCATCCCTATATCAACCGAAATCACTAACAAATGTTCAGCCCTCCAACTGAATTTATAGTTGCTGTAGAGAGGAACAAAGCTTGAGCTCCTGAAAAAATTATGAGATTCTTTCGTACAAATTAACGTACAAATTTTGAACCTTCTATCTGAAATTGGAGTGGAAAGTCTTGAAATTTCAGCATAAAACTTTCGGGGGAAGGAAAACAATTGGAACCCCCAATGTGTACTTTCCTCACATCATCTCAATTCACGTAACAAACTTCAACCCACTTACTGAATCAGCTGAACTTGGGGAGGTGCGCAAAACCACAACATTAAAATGGCGGCTGTTGGAAAACATAGTTGACGCCATTATGTTGCATCATGTTTCCACCTGAATTGTTGGCAAGTTTACTGTTTACAACTGTTCGCAACTCTTCAGAAAAGCACCACATTTTGTTTCCATTGTGTCCACACCGAGTTGCAAACAATTTGAAAAACATATTAGTTGACAACAAGATGTCTCCACCGGCGGCAATGTCTCCGACCAAAGATGATATCATGCAAACATCCGCGGTATTTATTATTTTGTGTAAAAAAAAATAAACCAGCTAAGTGCGAGTTAGACTCGCGCATGAAGGGTTCCTTACCATTGACTATGCCACCCTTAGATATTTATTTTATTTTAATTTTATCATTTATCATTAATCATTAAAGTATATATACAATTACATAAATATATATATATATATATATATATATATATATATATAGATATATATATATAATTATATATACATATACGAATTACATCTGGACCTGCGGAGATGCGCAAAACCTCAAGATCTATGAAAAATCAAAAAGTTCCACATGAAAATGTCGGCGATGATGAAGAAAAAAGTTTATACCGCTGAAAGGAACATAAGTTCTAATTCAATTAATGAATCTCGGTTTCCACAATGAACTTTCTTCCGATCCTTCCAATAAACATGATGAAGTTTATTCGAAGTAAAAGTTTGCGTAGTAGAAAGTGAAAAGTTTCTTAGCCAAAAACAAAAACACAATTTCAATGCTAATTTTCTATCATTGCAGAGTATAACCAAACAATCGTGCAAATGAAGCATATGTTTACTCATCGAAAAAACGGAAATTTCAGAAACTATAGATATCCTCAGGAAATTCACTGTACGATCAAAATACATTTATTTCCAATATCACTCCCTTACGAATAGTAATAACTGAAATAAATTCGCAAGCCTAAAGATACGTCATGTATATAATGTATTCACGCTCTTTACTCTTTCCTGCCAGAGGTGCATTAAGCTACAGTTGTATAGAGTACAGAATATACGGCGTTGATCACTTGACTGGTTATTTATCTGAAATAATTATGAATTTTAATATTTCTGAAATATTTCCATCTTGCAACTGACTAGCAATAAAATTGTGTGTCCACGACTGTACTATAAATCATTCATTATACGTGTGCTTCCTGAAGTACAATTATACCTATTATTCACTAGTGTGTATAATGGTTTATTATACACTGCATGACGTCACACTCGAAACGTATGTCCAAACTTGAGACTATCATTCACATTGTTAGGATAGTATTGTTATTAGATTTTTAGGTTTTATGTAACTAAGATAACTTTTAGGCAAATTATTAAACTAATATTTAATATTATGCCAAACTTATTGAATATTTACTCTAATAAATTATCTATTTCATTTTTATCAGAGTGAAAGAAAGGAACGGAATCGATGTCAAGTGAAATAGTTGACGTTTACGTGAGTATGCAGTTTTCAGTGAACACAGAAAATGTTATGTCAACGCTTTTGATAACTATTTTTATTGTTGAAAATGCAGATAATTACTAATTTTTTCGAGGAAGTCGTGGACAAAGTGTAGTATTCTACTCGCACAAAATTACAATTTTTCACTCGGGTGAATTGCGACACGAGCTGCAAGCGAGTGTCAAATAGCAATCATTTTGTGCTCGTTGAATAATATACTAATTTTCGATGCTCTTGTGATATTATAATTGATTATTTAATAATTATATTTGTTTAGTTTGGCAACTATCTACTACCTCTATTTGTTTCACGGAATTGATTTATAATGTATTCCTGTTTATTATGTTGTTCCTCCAGTCGAACGTCCACAATATTGCTATATTTTCTACAAATTGTTAGCTGTTCCCCAATTCAATTTCGAGCTATGTTCGTTCTAGAAAGCGCCATTTTCCGCTCAGAACAATTTTTGCGGCATTCTGAATAGGTCGAATCAATCAAAATGCCTCGAGACCTAAGATTATGAAACACTTCGAGGACATCCTTTTCTTTTCAAGAATCAGACTTAGCGGAGCGTACTTCTACTGAACTTCGTTAATCGCATCATGAACTCCTACAAACTGGTAGTCCCAATCAGCTACAGAATCGATAACGAATTCAGTCGGTTGTGTCTAATTTTCCGTCCGTCTATTTCGTCTAGATAGTTGGGTTCAGGGCCGTAGCCAAGGGAGGCTATTTTCCAGAGGGGGCTGAGCCCCCTCTGGAATTTTTTAAGCCCCCTGTAGAAAAGATACCAGAATTATTACAAACCAAAAATGTTCATATCTGCGTTGAAAGATAAAACTAGCCTCTCTCTCTCTCCATCGCTCTACAGTCCTACTGGACCCAGGCCTCCCCTATCTTCCTCCTCCAATAGTCTCTGCTCATGGCTACTCTCTCCCAGTTTCTCACTCGTAGGAGTTCGGCTGCATCTTTCGCGACGTTTTCTGCCCAACGACGTCGAGGTCTTCTCCTGGCCCTCGTTGCTTCGAAATTTGCCTTGTATATCCTTTTTGGCGTCCTTTCATTTGGCATTCTAATCATGTGTTCAGCCCACTTCAGTCTTAATAATTTGATGAATGTTACTACGTCTGGGGATTTATAAAGTTCTCTCAGTTCGTGGTTGTATCTTATTCTCCAACCTTCTTCTTCTTCTTGTAGTGGACCGAAGATTTTTCGGAGTATCGTTCTCTCAAATCTTAGGAGTCTTTCTTCGTTTCTCATTGTCATTGTCCAAGTTTGGCTTCCATATATCACCACTGGTCTAATCATTGTTTGGTAGATCTTTATCTTTGTGTTACGATTAATTATAGTTGACTTAAACGTATTTTGGAGTGAATAGTATGCTCTGTTTCCGGCCATTATTCGTCGTTGTACTTCTTGTGTTATATCGTTGTTCTCATTTATTTGGGATCCCAGATAATTAAAATGCTGTACTACTTCAAAGTTTTGATCTTCAATGGTTAGGTTTTGCCCCATTCCTTTGGTTGGTTTTATGGCTAAGCATTTTGTTTTTTCTTCGTTTACTTCTAAGCCAATTTCTTGTGCCTTGGTCTCCAGTTTGTTGTACGCGTCTTTTAGGTCTAATACAGATCTTGCCATGAGATTCAGGTCGTCTGTGCATTCCACAATTTGTTGGGACTTATTTGCTAAGGTTCCATTCGTTTGTACTTTTGTTTCCTTTATAGCTTCTTCTAACAATATGTTGAATAGTATGGGTGCTAAAAAACTAGCCTAGTTGCAAACAAATCTACCTAATTGTAAAACCGACTTAAAATTGTTTATTTGCGGCATATTTTAACCCGCAAAACATGTTGACGTTTTTATTCAAAAATGAAATAGCGACAAACGAGCGGCTAATAGCAGGGTTGCTAGATGTTAACGGAGAATGATTGGTAAAAAGTATTTTCACATATAAAATTCACTTATTCTAGCAGTTATTTCATACGTATTTTGCTGCTAATTTGTCGCCCAAAATCGCAATCATGATATTTTCGCAACCGCACGAAAAAATAGTGCACCCAATATGGTTCCTACCCGTCCAAAAGATAATAATAGATATTTTCAGGACTTTTTACTCAAATTACTATCACAATCAAAACAATGATTCTGTAACAAATATATTTATTTTTATATAGACTTCACAAAACATCATGTTTGTCTGTGCTTCAAGTTGTTGACTTGTTCTGCTACTGATTCATATCAGAATTTAATTTTGCATATATTTCTCTGCTAGGCTCAAATTCCTCACAGCAAATCTCATTTATTGCAGAGTGAGATCTAAAAGACACAACTGAATTTAACATTTTTAGTATCATTTTACACTTAACGATATTAATCAATGAAAAAATTCTCTCCACGAATGCATTGGATGACGGTAAGCTTCGAAGAGTAAATACAAATAGAGCTAAATCTTTAAACATGAATTTTTGGGCTGCATTTTTCAAATCTTTAACCTCCAAAAAATTATAGGGTTATCAGGAACTGCTTCACCAAACATCTCTTTCCAATCGACATTTAACAAGTTTCTATATTGTATCTCTGTCAGATATTTTATTGGGAGTTAAAAAAGTAAGTGGCAGCTCAAAAAATTTTGGTCTTTGGACTGGATTTAAAATTATATCAGGACTAAAACTTCTTATCTGCCGAAAAACATTTGAATGCGAGGGCATGCGTTTGATTAATTCAAGTAAAAGTACTTCAATAAAATCCACACATTTTCCTTTGATTTCTTCAACCTCTTCAGATGAAATATCATTAGCCGTCGATTCATTCTCAAACTCAGAATATTATATTTTACGTATTATTTATACATAAAATATAAATATTATTTATACATTTATTTAGAGTTTTCTATGAGAGATTTTTTTATTTATTATTTTTTATTAGAAAATTTTTTTTTATTTTTTCAAAATGTTTTTCAATGAATATTCGTTTTCCAGTATACTTTTCTAGGTAAAAAGAGAGAAAAAGCTGTATATTCCTGTCATTTTTCACGTATATTTATTTTAGTACTATGTAAAAAACATGCCCCCTCAAGAATTTGTTCAGCCCCCCCTAGAAAGCAGTGCTGGCTACGGCCCTGGTTGGGTTTCTGAATAGGCGGTTGGGCTATACAGAATTTGGGTATCGACGGTAATAATTAAATGTAGGCAGTAACTTCATTCCAGTCGGATCAGGCAGATCGTTTGGGCCGATGAAAACTATACAGGGATTCGATGGAATTCGCAATTAAAAAACTGATTGCATAGAAATCATCGATATAAGCCTTCCTTCTATCCTTGTCGCTCATTTAAGATATAGATAAATGGTGAAGAGCTTTAAAAGTTTCACTCTGATTGAGTAGTTGAATTGAAGGAACGTCGAAACCCTCTTTATTGAGGTTTCATCTTTGAATTGGCAGTCTTTTCTCTGAAAATTTCCTGGTATTTTTCAACAACTTTAGCGGCCCTCATCGGCAAGCTGAAATTAAATACTTTTTCAATTGATGTGGGCGTTACTTAGTTAAAACCCATAACAATATTATTAGAACATACATGTTTGATTTTAACGGATATTATATTTGATTCTATGAGGCGGCGTTTCACCGCACGGCGGCTTTTTCCGATATAATGAAATACTGAAATCTTGGTATCTTAGTTTCACATGAAATTTTTATTACTTAGGAAAAAATGATTACAACAAGAAATTTTGGGAAGCCCTAGAAATTAACAGGTAT
Source organism: Cynegetis impunctata (assembly GCA_030704885.1). Taxonomy (NCBI): domain Eukaryota; kingdom Metazoa; phylum Arthropoda; class Insecta; order Coleoptera; family Coccinellidae; genus Cynegetis; species Cynegetis impunctata. The sequence goes on along the minus strand of JARQZK010005105.1, from coordinate 66,308 downwards.
AAGAATTCTGATCTGTTACTGAACGAACAAGAATTATTTAAGTTTTCTGATGAGCCCACCCTCCACCCTAATTTAGTTTCTTGTTGTAATCGTTTTTCCCTAGGTACTAAATTTATGTAAAGCTAAGATACCAAGATTTCAATTTTTCATTCTATCCGAAGAAGCCACCGTGTAGTGAAAAGCCGCGTCATAGAGTCAAATATAATAACCGTTGTAATCAAACATGTATTTTTCTAATAATAATGAAATTAGGTATCTGCGTTTTTTCTTGATGCGCAGCAAAACTATCAAAGTTAAATCAAATTTATGGCTACTTCAAACGTTCAAAACTTAGGGCAAGAACATTTAAAATTTCCAATATGAATAATTATCTACAACATATCTAAAATTTGGCCTCCTGAGGCTTTATGGAGGGTGCATGTAGCTGAAAAAAAAACAGCAGTTTCTTGGACACGCAAACCCCCTCTGAATTTAGAGAGTTAGAAGGTTGATATTTTTTTGCATGTATTGAGTTTATGCGGTATAAACTTTTTTCTCTGATCTATTTTTTTGTGGAAATTTCTTGTTCTTTGCAGTGTTTGAGGATTTGTCTACGTTCACAGCTCATCCAAATGGAACTAGATGGGCGAAATTTCTTACGTGGATTGAAATGATGTAAGGAATGTGAGATGCAGTGGTTTCAACAATTTTTCCTAACCATTTTTTTTTAGAGGTTTCGAGATCTGCACCTTCTCAGTTTGTGCTGATTAAGTTCTTGTTCTTCTATTGGTGCCGTACCCGGTTTCGGGCGTAGGCGACCTCTCTACAACTATTCATGTTGTGCGTGACACAGTGATACACGAATAGAAAGCACCTACAGTTTGACGACGGTTCCGAACGTCATTATAGAGAGGCTTCACTAGGCAGTATACTTCTCGATGGTTTGCCATTGCCTTCCGAGAGGTGGCTCCGCATTAATTCGTTGGTTCGGCTGGGATTCGATCCACCGATCTTCTGTTCCAAAGTCCAACTCACTGACCACTGAACTACGGAGCCACTCTGATTAAGTTAGAGGGTTGAAATTTGATTACGTATATTGAGTTTAGGATTGCGAAGTTCACACTGGGATTCATTTCGCATCCGCAATTTGTATGTTCAAATTTCATTCGTTTTTGAGAATTTTTAAGCATTAGATAATCTTTACAACAACTTCGTGTTCTGTTGGAAGGCTGAAAATTTTTACGTGACTTCTGTGGAAGTAAGGTAGATGTAATTCGGGGGTTTCTAATGTTTTTTCAACGGTCGCAATTTTTCTGTAGGAATAACATGCGTTTTTGATGGTATTCAAGCTTTGTCAATCTATTCAGGATCGAAAATTAAAGGAAAGTACGAGCTTTGTGGAGCTTCGATGCTCACGCTTTTTTACCCCGAGGCGAAGCTTAAGGGGTTATAGCGAGGGTTATAGTCTCACGACAAAAAGTTGGGATCTGGCCCGATTTTAAAAATTCCAACGGATATCGATAAAACACATATGATTCCATTAGAGAATTTTAATTCGCAATTCTTCCCAACGAAGAATAAAAAAATATAGCGTTTTTACCCCGAGGCGAAGCTAAAGTTTCAAGAAAAAAAGTTTGGATCTGGTCCGATTTTAAAAATTTCAACGGATATCGATAAAATACATATGATTTCATAAGAGAATTTTTGGTCCTAATTTTTCCCAACGAAGAATAAAAAATTATAGCGTTTTTTAGATAGGCATTACGACATGCGCATGCGCCAAGGTCGATATGTACGAAGTCCTACAAAACATGCGTCGAAGTGCTCTGTGTGCCATGGTCACGGTTTGTAAAATAATAAAACCGTTTGCCACGGTAACCAAGCGACGTTGATAGCTTCAGCTTGATTCTGCGTCTGTGTCTGCTTTCCATCTTATCAATTTGATTCATGATTTGCAGCAAAACGAGCCGGGCTAATATATTCAAATAGTCAATAGACAGTCAATCAATGAATTTTTTTACTAAATTTTCACGGATTTTATTCGTAATATCGACTTATTAATACATTTATTGCAATTTTCCTTCATTTCAGTCGTAAAATCGACTTTCATTGTTATTTTATTTATATAATACATTCAAAAAATATTGACGACATGCTCATACGCCGAGGGGTTTTATCATTCCTAGTGCTACGCAGTAGCACTAGCGCATTTTTTATATTTATAAATACCTATTCTAAAGCAACCTAAGCAATCAATACCTAAACAATGCTTCGTAATGTAACAGCTTCGACCTTAATAGGAATGGGTGAAGATAACTTCCAGAGAACATTTTCACCATCTCCCAATAATTGAGCTTTGAGGTCACACCGAGATTTATTGAACGATATCTAATTTTGTGTAAGAAAGTTGGAGACGCGGAAACCTCCTCCAGATGAACTACTTTTAAAAAGTTGTTCAACCTAGAATATCGTCTCTCGTCGACAGAAAATGGCTGGGGAACTTAGAGACGTCGGTAATCCTACTCCTGTTACGCTATGTTGGATACGTTATTGTAATCTTTGCCTGCGATTATGTTTCCCTTGTGATTTAATTACGAACAGCTTTATTAAATAGCGGTACACACTTCAATGACTGGAATGCTTGAGGTTTAAGGAATTTGATATTACCTGAAAATATGCATTAAAAATTGACGCGGAAGGTGATTATCTTGAATGAAGTACTAAAATAATTTCATGTAAAGAAATTAAATAAAACGACTGTTTTTTTTATGGTTTACTATAAATTTGATTACATAGTGACGCATCTTTTTTATCTACCAGGGCTTCGTACGATACTGGAATTTTTTAACTAAATATTTGTACTGAATTAGTAGGTAGGTACTACAGGAATTCTTGAAACTTTTTAAGCTATTGTATAGCTTTTATCGCGGGCTTTGAGAGCGGCGACCGGATCAAGAAATTCCGTAACGAAAATAAAACCTAACACCCCCACTCCGCCTACCATGTAGCTCGGCCGAGCGTTCGCTTAACGTGTATGTATATGGTACGACTGTACGAAGCTCGCACGGATCGAGACGAGCTTGCGATTTCAACATCAACTTCGCTGATAACAAATCAGAGCGGTTTACCACTTTTTTCTCGAAAAAATTGAATTTGAAAATGAATAATGATCCACAAGAATCCACAACAAAATATGGGACCACCATTGACGCGGTATTTTCCAGATATTCAGAGGATATCAAGTTTCAAACTTGTATTTTTTATTTCAGTTACCATAAACCTATAGTTTCAATGATAATAATTCCTGATTAATCTACATGTATTGTAAGATAATGAAAATATTTTAAACGATATTAACTACTCATTTATTCGATAAAAAAAAATTTGTTGACTTATCGGTCGCCACGCTCAATAAGTGTATCTTGAATTAATATCAAAGAAAAAACTAGAATTGATATCAAAGAAAAAACTTGAATTAATATCAAAGAAAAAGAAAAAAAATACTGCATAAATAAAAAATAAATAAATAATTATAATTGCATTAGTTGATGAAAATGCAATGCAATAGCTTTACCGCCGTAGTCTCCGAGTGCTACACGTTTTTTTTATAATTCAGAATGAGTATCTAATAATCGGGGGATACCGAGGGGGATCCTTTGACTGACGTCAAAGCAAACCATGGTTCTTGTTAATAGTTTTATATTATATAAGAGAAATAATATGTTAAATCAAATTGAAATCAAAAATTAATTTCTGAATACAGGGATGCAATATGCCGTGTGGTTCCTCAATTTTTTGCTCTTTATACATAAACAATACAGGAACGACGGAAAAGTCAGGGTAAAAATAAAGGAAGACAGACGGAATCATTTAATTAAAAGCTATAATTTCAGTTAAATTAGTTTTATATGCTCGAACAAGATTCTGTTTCTTGAACCTTAGTGAAAGGTCATTAAATGAAGTACATGAAAAAAGGTATATTGTTTAGGTTCACCTGATTATTTAGCAACTTGACAGAATATTTATAAGTAACTGTTGATATCCGTCAAAAGTTTGTAAACCTCTATTAAGTGAAAGCAACATTTCGGATTCCATATTCATGTATTCATGATTTCCTTTTAAAAATATTCAGCATAAAACAGAGTATTTTCATAATTTTAGGAACTTATTTCAAGTTTTTTAGTTCTTGTGTTCGAATTACGATAGGTACTACAAATAGAAACTACCACATTTCAAAAGCACCCCTATTTATTATCTTATATACTATACTCGGATTATTCACGCATTGGTTTGAGTATTATTGTTTTTAATTAATTCAGGTGGAAAAAGAATATGTTAAACTTATTTTTTTTTTAGAAAAATTTGGAAGTTTCTGACATAGATAACCAATAAAAGTTGAACTTAACTTGAACTTTGAATATATGATTGAGATTGCTTTTTGTACCTCTTTTATGTCAAATCAAATCAAATCAAATTTGCTTTGTTGTCTTAAAATTATACATTTTATTGACAAAGCGAAAAACATAGGAAATAAACAATGTAAAACAAAAAAATAAACACACATCAATCAAAAAATATACAAACTGTACAATAGAACCGAGAGTTTCAAATCCTCCTCAATCGAAGCTGATGCCTGTGTTATTCAATCTGGTCATATCGATCAATCAGTGCTCAGAATAGTAGTCCTCTATAGAGTAATATAAGGTCTATCAAGAAAATAAGATTTAGTTCGTTTCTGAAAATTGCTCAAGGAAGTTATAGATATTAATTCCTCTGGAAGGTGATTGTAAATTTTCTTAGCATTGTAAGTGATGGACTTCTTTGTTAATTCAGAGGAAGGAATAGGGAGGTGAACATGATGTCCCGAAGATCTGGTGGAATACCTGCTGTGCTGTGACACCAAGGGTACAACATGAAAATACTTATGAATCAAGCACACAGATTCAAGTAAATATAAAGAAGGAAGCGTCAAAATTCCATTTTTCTTGAAGTACGGTTTGCAATGAGCCCTATTTTTCAGTAGAAATATGTAACGAATTGCTCTATTCTGCAATTTGAGAATGGTGTCAAGTTGTGAAGAATTACCTGAACCTCAGAAGTGAAGACCATAACGAAGATGAGATTCGAACAATGCAAAATAGGCAACTCTTGTATCTAATTGAGATGGATTTAATGGCGAAACAGGCCGATGATAATTTTTTTGCACATGCACATGCTGTGAAAATTTGGGAATATTGTCGATAAAGAGGCCTACAAATCTGACAAAATGTTCGTAGTATTTATAACACATTCCTTTTATGTCAGCATAAATAACTCTTATCAGACACCGGAAACTGATATTTATTGTCAATATATATATATATATATATATATATATATATATATATTATATATAATATATATATATATATATTATATATATATCTATATATATATACATATATATATATACATATATATTAATCTATGTATATATATATATATATATATATATATATATATATATATATATATATATATATATATATAGATATATATATATATATATATATATATGAAGACTGGACATCAATAACGGGCTAAGTGCCATTGCCAACAACCTAAAAAGCGGGCTAAATACCATGATCATTAATAGTCGTTCAAACAAGGCCCACCAGATGGTATGAGATGTATGTGCCGGCCAGCTGTTTCGTCTAAAACGGGCCAAGTGCCACCGAGGTGTAGTTGAGTGTGAGCTTTGTCTATGGCAGATAACATATCACTAAATTGCAACCTTATCTTTTATGGTTATCTTTCTACCTCGTGGTGAGTTTTAGTCCCAGTCCTAGAATACAGAATAAAGTGTATACAATGGAATTAAATAGTGACACGGGCAAGAAACGGAAAAATGGAGAATCGATTCGGGATGAAAGGAAACGTCATAGAAGTGAAGGGAAACCTTATGTGAACAGTAGAAACTTGTTGCAGGAATACTTTTATGCACGTGTTCGATATAAACAAACGCAGAATTGAAACTCTCGTGAAAGCTAAAAAAAATGGTGAAGTAGTCTTTAAAGAAAAGCGGGGTAATGAGTCCCAAAACAGCAAGTTCTCAGCAGCAGATGTGAATCTTATTATCGAACATGTGTACTATTTTCCAAGGAACGAGAGTCATTATGGAAGGAGGAAGAGCAATAAGGAGTACTTAAGCCAGAATTTGAACATCAGCAGGCTGTACCGTGCCTTTGAAGACAGACACCAAGACTCTTATATCACGTACAAGTTTTATTACAGAACATTTAAAAAAAAATCCAGCAGTTTTCCTTCGATAAACCACGCACTGATACTTGTCCCAAATGTGACTTACTATCAGCAAAGATATTAGCAAAACCTGGTGATAGAAAAGCAAAAACCGCTTTACTAATACACCATAAAAAGGCCGAAAAAGCAAGAGGAGTAATGAAACAAGATAGTAAGTCATCTCAGCTCCCTACTAGTGACGAATCAATGTGTTCGATTGATCTTGAACAAGTTTCATCTTTGCCTTCTCTGACCCATAGTCAGATGTTTTAGTCAGCTTTCATGCCACAATCTGTGTGTCCATGATGGTGATAACAACAAGGGGCTCATGTTTTTGTGGCACGAGGGTATGAGTGGTCGAGGTGGTAATGAAAGTGCTTCGTGCGTCTTTAAAGCACTCAGCAGACCTGAATTTACTAGGAAACGAAAACTTACCGTATGGTCCGATAACTGCACTGGCCAAAATAAAAATTAAATGATGGTATTTCTTTGGATTTATTCGACGATTGCGGGCAAGTATGATGAGATGAACCATAAATTTTTGGTATCCGGTCATTCATTTTTGTCGTGTGACAGAGATTTTGCTCAGATCGAGAAACGTAAAAGAGTTGAAAAGTGTCAGATTCCCAACGACCTGGTTGAACTTATGGAGAATGCTACACCGTACAACCCCTTTGTGGTTACTGTTCTATAATCTGAAGACTTCTTTGACTTCAAACAAGCAGCCGATTCATGCATCAACACTACAAAACTAAATATTTCCAAATGCAGTTGGATTAGAGTCGAAAAAGCTGCACCTGGAGTTGTCAACACGAGAGCAATGTTCAATGAACTTGAAGCATGGAGCACCTGCAAGGTTCTCAAGAAAGGGGTTACCAGTAATAAGATCAAGGACTTGCTTTTACCATCACAACCCTGTAAAAACAACATATCAGCAGAGAAGAAGAAGGATCTGCAACAGATGCTGCCCTATTTGATGGAAGATAATAGAGCGTTTTTGAAGATTTGATTAATTAAAATACCTTTGTATTTTTGTAATCATTTTATTAGGTAAATAAATCACTTTTTAATCACGTTTTTCTTTTAAATTACCTGATTTTTTTTAATAATCGATTAATTATTCTTAAATTGGCACTTGTTTTTACTGATAAAGCTAGCTCTCGCTTAACACGTTCTACGTTTTTCTGAATAAAATATCATTCATAAGAGGAAGGGAATTCAAAATTTTTTGAATCTTACCCTAGGTAATAAACACAAAATTTGGTTCCAGTTTTTTTATCAAAAGTTTCTTGACAAAACAAAAAAAATTTAATAACTTAAAATCTAATTTGTGGCACTTAGCCCGTTATTGATGTCCAGTCTTCATATGTATATATATATATATATATATATATATATATATATATATATATATATATATATATATATATATATATATATATATATATATATATATATATATATATATATATATATATATATATATATATATATATATATATATATATATATATATATATAGCTCAATCTGAAAAACTGTATCCTCTGGAATCTCCGATTTCGTCCATATCTGGGAAAAATGTAACAGGTAAATTATAATTGCAACCCCATAGCGCCAAGCCGTTCCTAATATTCAAATGACGATCGTGTAACACATAGTTATAAAGTTTTGTTTCACCATCTATTCAATAGAGCATTTATTTTTCAAGTGAAAATATTAGTTTTCGAAGTCCCTGCCGGGTTTATTTATGAAAAATCCATCAATGTGACGAATGTTTTACTCTAAACGTCCACCTCGTATCATACAAAAGTACAATCGATTTTCAAAATCTTCTCTGTCATATATCCTGCGTGATTAAAGGGAACTCTGGGATATTCTGTCTGTAAGTTCTTGAAGAGAGTGTGGTAGATTAGCTTAAACCTTGGACTTTAAGTGGCCATATCCATTGTCCGGGAAAACGAGCATCTAAGAAACCACGTACACGTACGTGACAGTGGGGAGCCTTTCTTGGATAAAAAATTGATTTTCTTGTAGACTTACTTTTCCAGTGCGGGTGCTCTTCCAGTAATTGAAAATAACTATAGTCAGTCAAATTATCAACGATAGTATATATATATATATATATATATATATCTATATATATATATATATATATATATATATATATATATATATATATATATATATATATATATATATATATATATATAGGGTGGCTCACATTCGCCTCGGTGTTTCTATGAGAAATGAAAAGAGTAGGGAAATTTTCTTAGCACAGTCGTATGTGGCTCTATGAGGAGCATACTCCAAAATTATTTTTATATTTACAGAGTGACCCAAAAGAAAAGTACATGTCAAAGTTATATTTTTTCTTATGGAATACCCTATATTTTTTTAAATTTTAAGATGCTATAGACCAAATAAAGGTAAGTTACTGTTATATTTCCTATATCTAAAACTGACCGTTCCTGAGAAATTTAAGAGAAATCAAAAAATACAGACCATAATTTAAAAATTGTTCACACCCTCTCATATGTAACGAGCTGCTCGTAAATGAATTTACTGCGTAGTTGAAAGGTTAAAGTTAACTACCACATAAAAGTTTTATTTCAATATTGTACAGAGTGGTAAAAAAAATTGCATCAGAGTTTGTGCTTTTTTTTATTGAATAACTTCTCAAAGTTAAATGAAACATCCTGCATTTAATGGCACATTTTGACGCAGTATTAGATTCCCTTTAACACTATATCAGGGTTCCCTATACCTATCTCTTATGATATTTACGCAAAAGACGTTTTTATATTCTACTTATGAGTAATTTCTTTTTCTTAAAAATGGAACATCCTGTATTGTAATAAAACGCTGAGAACATTTTTGAACTCATTTTATTGAAAAATTAACAGAAGTGGTAAAAGAGTAATCATTTAAAAAAATGAATTATAGTCTGTATTTTTTAATTTTTCGAAATGTCTCAGAAACGGTCAGTTTTAGGTATGGGAAAAATAACAGTAACCTACCTTTATTTGGTCTCTAGTATTTAAAAATATAAAAAAATATAGGGTGTTCCATAAGAAGAAATATTACTTTGATATGTACACATTTGGGTCACACATATTATTTGTATATTTCAAAATAATTTTGGAATATGCTGCTCATGGACCCACATATGACTGTGCTAATTTTTTTTCCCTTCTCTTTTCAGGTGGGCCATCCTGTATATATATACATATATATATATATATATATATATATATATATATATATATATATATATATATATATATATATATATATATATATATATTTATATATATTTATATATATATACATATATATAAATTTACATATATATATATATATATATATATATCTATATATATATATATATGTATATGTATTTATATATGGGTCATTCTTAGGTATTTGAATTTTAGAGAGACATATTTTCACGAAATTATTTTCCATAGAAGAATGCTGATACTCATTTATTAAGTTATTCACCACTTACACCTCTCATAAACAAAAGGGCCAGATACTTTAGTGTATTTTACACTTTTTCTAGAAGTCAGAGGAAAAAAGATTGCAGAGGAGTGACACATGACACGTAATAGAGACATTTCGACCACAGAAGTGACATTTCTGCTTTAATTCCTTCAACAAAAATAGTACTGTCACAAAAATAAACATATTCTTCAAATAGTTCATAGATTGAATGAAAATATTGAATAACTGAATATAGAGTCATTTGTTAATGTGCGAAAAAAATCAGAGAACAAAAGATATTGTCAATGAAGAAAACTAACAAAATAAAAACGGTCAAATGAAAAATATTAACAACACATATAATAAAATTTTTTTTCAATGACATCTTCTACCTGTATAAACTTCCCCTGCAACTTCCCCTTTTATGCATAGTTGAGGTACTATTACATGCTTTTAGAAACTGGACTAGAATTTCTGGGTTGTCCACACTTCCGGTGCACATACCTGCGATATGAATTTGACTAAGACGTAATCTCCATTTTTATCAATAGCTTCAGAAACAGCCGGAATGTCTTCATCAAATTCTGGATATACCTCGTTCACATTTAGACGAACATCGTTAGGTTTTGAATAATCTTTCTGTCCCTTAATAAAATGAGAACAGTTATTTCTACATAAACAGCTAAAATTTTTCATGATGATCTTATTCGGTAATAGTGCAAATCCTTGGACCTGGTGAACTTTTAGAGTACCAGGAAAAGGTATTACCAATGACGCATTTTCTTCGGTTGTTTTTGTATGGCTTATTCAAAAATAAATGTTTTTCTCACATCTTCTGTATTTACGTTTTCGATATTATTCACAATTTCCTTCATTTTTGTGTTTGGTGTTACGTTCTCTCTGCTTCTATTTAATCTGTATATTTGTTTTTTGAGACACTCCACTTCCTTCGTCAATCCTGTTATTTCTTGTTGTTGTTCTATGAATAAACAATTTCTGCGCTTCCGAAGCTTTTGGGACCGCCTCGGCTCTGTTGTCTATTAGTTGTAACGTAACTGTGACACCATTTTATCATCAGAGCAAGGTGATGGTGTAATAAAAGCAGTTGAATTAATTTGAAGAGCTAGGCGTGCCCTTCGTTATCTAGTTTTTTCAGCACACGTCTCTTTGCTCTCTAGGGGTCATGTCTTTCATGGGCCTAATTTTCTTCCCTTTCCCTTTTTTATTTAAATGGTTTTTTTTCTTTTTCTTCCAATTTAATAAGGTCGTTTTTGATTCGTTAATAACGTAAACGTTTTGCTATCCGTTTCTTTTCCAGCCTTTCTTCACGAGTTTGCTTTTTCTCGACAATTTTCTGCAACAACTGATCCACACCTTCAACGAAAGAAAAATTAAATATTTACAATGAAGTCACTTTGTTGTTGATAAAGGACGAAATTGGAATAATAGAAATTTAAATTTTTCAAATACTCATGTAATGATTTCACTACCTACTTACTTAAAACAGGAATGATATTAAGAAGTAATCACTCCTCTGTCGCGTTGGTCTCTCCTCTGGTACAAATATAGCCAGGGGAAAGACGCCAGAGAATAGACATATCTACACATAGTATAAAATGAAAACTAATCCAAAACAAGAATTTTAGTATAGACGTGTCCATGTAATTATTGCAAATATATATCTTGGAATATGATCAATAAATAAGCAGAAGATTCGAAATATTCAATTTATACTTACCATAAAAAAGACAATATTCGCAGAGACACAACCTCCTTTCTCACCACCATGCACTGAACTGTTATATTCCCTATGAAATAATTTGAATTTTGTCGCCAATAAGATGAATTCGCCTCAAGACGGTTACATCGACTACCGGAAGGAGGTATTCCATGCATTATCCCGCGAGTTTTTGAATTTTAAAAAATGCCAGAGGAAGGGACTCAAAAACAGAGGACATATAAAAAAATATTTAAAACTGAAATGTTTTTTTTTATTTGTTTCTAATTTTTTCAATATTCAATAAAACTATATTCCGAGCATTCTGAACAGTGACGAACAGATACAAAAAGGTGAAAATGGAACATAAATCACAACTCTTTTCCAAAAAACCGTGGAAAGGACAAGCCAGAAAAGTGACATTTAGTGACTTTATTTTTTTTTTCTGGAAACTGTCAACATATTTCAGATCAAAACATTGTGTAATATCTGACGAATATCTTTCTCCGTTTCGGTAAATCAATATAATTCTTTTAATCATTGCGGTATTTTAGGTATTTCATGTTCCTTATGTAAAACAAATAGCTAAGAATGACCCATATATATATATATATATATATATATATATATAGATATATATATATATATATATATATATATATATATATATATATATGTATATGTATATATACAGGGTGGCCCACCACCCTGTGTTAGTGATTGAAACTATTAATCTATTATCATAAAATGACGAATTATTACAAATGATGCATCATCAAACATTCAAGGTTCACCATATATGTCGTTTCATTAATATTGAAAAAAAAATTTATTTTGTTTGTTCATCTACCATGTTTTTGTTCGAATGTTTCAAACGTTTTTGTAGAACGAGAGTGTAAAGATATTTTATAACACTCGAATCAGATTTTCATTGAAAATTTGTATTATTGAATGTCCTTTTAATCACTGACATGAAGAAATGAACTGATTATAATAATTGTAACCGTATTGTATTTTTTCATATCAATTAGTTTGAGAGAAACTGAAGAATAAACAGTTCAGGAATTTATTTTTGTTCGATGAAAGCATAAAATTCCAGTATTGTTTCGCTAAACGCTGCCATTAAGTTTCCAGTAACATAAATGAACAATATTGATCAATTCTGAAATACTTCCAATATTTTTCTTGGGTTCTATCTAGTTGCTCTATATTCTTCTTCCTCCAGAATTGCGAGGATGGAATCGAAATTGTTTCTTTGCGAGATGAGTCCTAGAACGTCTCATTGTTTTCACATTGATTCATCTACGAGAATTAGGTCATTTAAATGCAACAGTAACATATACGTCGAGAACAGACAGCGGCATATCTTTAAAGAAACTGTTTACTTATACTATACAAACTTGCGCATTTGCTTTTCATCTACGGAGTACTTTCAGATTGTATTTGCTCTAGCGATATGTCTGCAGACTCGAAAACCTCAAGGGAAAATGAATCTTTCATGTTTCTATCGGATATAACTCGATCACATCATTCGCTAAAATATTTGAGAAATTTCTAGCAAATCATTTAACGAACTTCTTCCGTGAATTCGAGATTTTATCCAACAATCAACATGGACTCACAAAAGGAACAGGTACAGAAACAGCGGTATTTGAGTTTACTCAAAGAATATTTGCATCTCTAGAGAATGATATGATACCTATAGGATTGTTTGTGGATCTCTCAGAAGCGTTTAATTGCGTGGATCACAGATTACTGCTACAGAAATGAGAGAAAAAGGGAATTAGAGGCATACCTCTCAAACTAATAGAGAGTTACCTAAATAACAGAAAACAAACTATTGTGCTAGACGTGAATGGTGAAAGGTTTCAGTCATTGGAAAAAGTAGTAACAACGGGTGTTCCTCAGGGTACTATCTTAGAGCCCATTATTTTCATTGTTTATGATGACGATCTACCAGAGGTATTGGAGAGGATTGCTGACAATCGTCAGGGGATGACCCACGATGGGTTGAGTATCACAAATGTTTTGGAGAAGGAAACTTATAATTTTCAAATACCGAGCCACAAAATGATGAATTTTAATTCATACTTATATGCTGATGATACTAATGTGTTGATATCATCCCATAATACTAGATGTGTATATGAAGGCCTGATATCTGCCATTTCAAAAATTGATGAATGGTGCAGATCAAACTCTTTAACTTTAAATGCAGACAAAACCAGTATAGTTTATTTCACCAATATAAGATCAAATATGATTCATCCCAAGTCCATAAACCTAAAAGACAATAGTATAGCAGTTAGCTCAAGTACAAAGCTCCTGGGTATGATAGTTGATAAACACCTGAGTTGGGATCAACACTGTGATAAATTAACATCAAAACTGAATTCTGTTGGATGTTAGTACATTGAATACCATCTATTTTGCTAACTTCCAGTCCCTCTTATCTTACGGTATAGTACATATGCTGAGCATATATTTATAATTCAGAAACAAGCTATAAGAACAATGCTAAATATGAATTTCAGATCATCCTGTAGAAGTTGTTTCAAAGCTTGTAATATTCTTACTCTTCCAGGTCTATGTATTTATAGAATATTACTTTTCTTTCGTAAGCATCCTTATTATTTTGTTGAATATAAAAATAATAACTCGACTGGGAGAATTAATGAATATTTTTTTTTCCAATCCATAAATATTCGAATACCGAGCATAGCACGTTATATATGGCAATAAAAATGTATAATTTTCTCCCAATAAGTATTAGACGGTTATCTGTATATAATTCATTTCGAAAGGCTGTATTTTCGTTCATATTAATGTGTGACCCATATTCTTTTAGAGAATTCATGGACTATTGTAGTACAAATTGAGAACAATATCTTAATTTCAATTTATGATGTTTCTTTGACCTGTTTTAATTTCATTATTGTATTTTAAGTGTATGATGATGATTCTGGAAATAAAATATATTATTATTATTATTATTATTATTATAAGTTTTCGTTTTGCTCGGTGGACCTGAAGTTTAGGCCGCTACACACGGGCGTCGATGTCTTAATACATCCACGTGCATCCAAGAACGTGCAACCAATAACGTTGCTGCACAACCCGGATGAATACGGCGTTGATGTCAGGAATCGCTTGAATTTTTGGATGCGCATTCCGACGATTCTCTACGTGTGGATGCAAATTACCGTGGATTGTGCGTTTTTAAAGCAGTAGCGGCGGTTAAGTTTATGAAATAATTTGTTACTGCAGTAGGTATAATAATAAGTTAAATATTTCATAAATTTGTATAATATTTACTGAAAATGTTTGCAGATAGTTTCATCATTATGTCTGACTGCAGAACAATGTCCCGGGAATTTGTGGAGTTGTACAGGGACCTACCCTGCTTGTGGCAGACAAAATCAAGGTACTATTTAGACCGAAATGAAAAAAAATAAGCATACAAAATATTGATAGAGAAGCTGCAAATCATTCAACCAAATGCTACAAAAAGTACAGTTGTCGCTAAAATCAATAGTCTTCGGAGATAAAATGAAAAAGTTTTTATCTCGAAGAGAAGTACTACGGTGAGGCTTTCGGAGATATCAAAGTAGTGAATTTTGAATCTTGGTAATTTCTTGCAGTAATTTCTGCAGTTATTGCCAATCTCATCATTTTATCTTGACGTTTTATTGATGGAATAACCATGTCTAAGAGTTACGAATAGGTTTCTTCGTCCATCCTTACGTAATTACGAGAGACTAACCTCCATTTTTCTAACAGGTGAATGAGTGAAAAATTTTATCGTTTTAGAAACCAACCTCTAGACCACATTCGGCGACGATTTTCATTTTCCTTTTTCTTTGTACACGCCACTGGCACCAGAGCCAAATATTCCTCCTGGTCAGACATCTGGCAAAACATTTTAGCAGACTGGACAAAACGTACGTGTGTGCAATCAGATTGCACGTTTTTGGATGCACGTCGATGTATTAATACATCATGACCATGAGACTCATGAACTAGTACATTATCCATTAATTGAATATTTGTAACCACTCAAACTCAAACTTACACAACACTCAAGGACACAGTGCAAATCGAATACACCACCTCCTAACCGTACACTGAAATGATGATCAGAGCGTTTCATCTATGGAAACCATTCAGTGTTTACCAATAGCACTCATTATCAGTTTTCTCACGTTTATGAAGATAGTGGAAACGATGAGAATAATGAGGAAATCATTTTATTGGAGTTTAGTTCTTAAGAAACGATTTTTATATTTAGCCTGCGGTATGAAAATTTTATGGGGAGTAAAATCAAGCGTTAACAAAAAGTGAAATGTTACGTTCCTTTACGCAACGTACTATGCGCACCTTTCACAATTATTATGCATGTAAAGATAGTTATATGTAGTGATACTTTTATTTGTGCACAATAAACAAAATTATTAAGTGATTGAAGTAAATAAAATATTGGAAGATATAAAAAAACTGATTTGAATGAAAATGAATAACGAAGAAGAAGAATCTGAAAACACGTGGATGCGGTTTATTTTGTTATTATTAATTGAATTAACGAACAACTGGTCTACTACTACTACTCCATGGCTCTACAACCCAGGGTGGGTCTTGGCCGACTGTACTATTTGCCTCCATTGCTGTCGATCTTCCATCAATGTTGGGTCGTACTCTATACCAATGGTCCTTAGGTCCGTTTTGATGTTGTCCCGCCATCTCATTCGAGGGCGCCCCAAAGGTCTCCCTCCCAAGCCAATTTTACCATCCGTGTGTCAGGCTGTCCTTGTACGTGACCCGCCCATTGCAGTCTTCTTGTCTTTATCTCCTTTACAATATCTGGATCTTTGTATAGTTCTGCTATTTCTTGGTTGGTTCTTATTCGGTACTGTTGTGTTTCAGGGCTTCGCAGCGGTCCAAAAATCTTGCGCAGAACCTTTCTCTCAAAAATTCTCAGTCTTCGTTCGTTGTCTTTAGTCAGGGTCCAGGTTTCGCTAGCATACATAACAGTCGGTCGTATAATGGTCTTATAAACTGTTATTTTTGTTCTTCGTGAGATGTTCTTCGATGCTAGTACTGGCTTTAGCGCATAGAGACATTTGTTTTCACTTTGAATTCGGACTTTAATTTCCTCTGTCAGGTTGTTATCTTGTGTAATTGTGGTTGCCAAATACTTAAAGGTTACGACCCTCTCGAAATTGTAGTCCCCCACAGTAACATTTTGGCCCACCCTATCTCTACTTCCTGTTCTACTGGTGTGCATATACTTGGTTTTGTCCTCGTTTATTCTGAGTCCCACTTGCTCAGCTTGTGTTTCTACCCTCGAAAAGAGGTCTTTCACCGTCAATACCGTATTGTCCACTACGTCAATATCATCGGCAAAGGCCAGCAATAGTGTTGGGCCATCCCGAGCAAACAGTTCAGTGCTTATTTCAGCGGTTCTTATTACCTTCTCAAGAGCAATGTTGAACAAAATTGGAGATATCGCGTCTCCCTGCCTGAGCCCGTTGTTTACCTCAAAAGGGTCGGAAAATATATCCCCAATTCGAACAGCTGGTCTGTTATTTAATATATGTATGTTTTATGTTTGATTAATTCCATATATCTTTCATATTTTATATTTTATATTATGTTATTGAATTTTTTGTTGGCGTTTACGCCGCATATATTAGGGTATACCGGCAACAGTTGATGCGTGTGTTGAGGTATAATATAACACATATAACAGCAACCTAACTTTTTTGTCTATATATCACTCAATTTTTAATTTCGTTGAATGTATTTATGATATGATTTGTTTCCCTATTTACAATGGGGCCACTCTGTGTTGTGCTTTCGTCATAGGTCTCAATTAGTTAAGTTAGGTTATGATCAATTTTTCGCCTCTGTTGATGTATTGTAATAATTTTTTAATTTTTTTAATTGTGTTGTAATAATTTTTTTCTTTTGTTTTGTTTTTTTTTTAAATTGTATTGTAATAATTTTTGACTTACCTCATCTGTATTTATTGCACAGCTGACGAGATCAATAAATTAAACTAAACTAAACTGTCAATTTTATTCTGATTTAGGAGTGTAGTTATTTGTATGTAGTGATACTTATATTTGTGCACAATAAACAAAATTATGAAGCGATTGAAGTTAATGAAATATTGAAAGATATAAAAAACTGACTATAGTAAACTTCAGTCGTGCATCGTAGATGACAACACAATTTTTTTTTTCAATATTGTTGTAAAGGAAATTTCTTGAAAAAAATTTTGGGAGTCTATAAAATCGAACAATGCAGGCCAAAAATGACTTTATTAATCATTTCGAATTCTCCTTATTCACACACAGTACATAATTAGGCTCTTGCATCGTATAGGTACATATTATTAAACTAAGTTTAATGATATACCCAGTTTAATTTGACATAACAAGCGAAAATGTTGAATTAAATTCGGTTTATCATTCAACTTAGTTTAAAATATGCAATGCAAGACGAGGTGCAAGAGCCCAAATATGTGTACCTTATTCGTATTTTTGGAGGAAGTAACAGTGACGGAACGTGGGTAAATTCAAATTTGAATTTTTGGTCCTATTGTGAAAGAGAACAAAAATCGGACTGGCGCACGAAGGCTTCCTCCGTACCATTGACTTTGCCCCCCTTAAATATTTATTTTATTTTAATTTTATTATTTATTATTGAAGTAAATATACAATTGAGTATTTTGTAAATATTTCAAGTGCCTACCTGTTACTTTTTATTGATATCGCGGAAAAAAAGGGGAAAAAATCGCGTTTTTTTATGGGAGCCCCCCTTGAATATTTATTTTATTATGCTTGTAGTATCTGTTTCTATAGCGGCAACAGAAATACATAATTTGTGAAAACTTCAACTGTCTAGCTATCGCGTTTCTTGAGATACAGCCTGGTGACAGACAGACGGACGGATAGACAGCGAAGCCTTAGTAATAGGATTCCGTTTTTACCCTTTGGGCACTGAACTTTAAAAAAGATAGTAATATGCCACCTTACCGGCGGAGCTCTGCTGCTCGCTCAATCTTTTTCTCCACTTTAGTTACCGAATTTCTCGTATCAGATAATCACAATTTTCATGTGACGTACCATATTCATCGTACAATTTTCCACGGGTGAATTTAATTTATATCTCATAATGACCAAATCTCAAGTTTAGTGAAATGTTTCGATTCAACAAAAATAATCTGATCGAGTTTGTGAAATTAGAATTTCGGAAATGTCGGAGTTTTAGAATGAATACCGATAGCTTTATTCGCATCGTTCGTATGATGTTTCTTTTCAGCCCGGGTACGATAATATCTTTCGGTTCATTTTCGTTGCTGGATATCCTAGTCCAGGGCCGTAGCCAGCACTGCTTTCTAGAGGGGGCTAGGCAAATTCTTGAGGGGGCTTGTTTTTTACCAAGATTTCAGTATTTCATTATATCCGAAAAAGTCACCGCGTGGTGAAACGCCGCCTCATAGAATCAAATTTAATATTCGTTAAAATCAAACATGTATTTTTCTAATAATATTATCATGGGTTTTAACTTAGTAACGCCCACATCAATTAAAAAAGTATTTAATTTCAGCTTAGTCCGATGAGAGCCGCTAAAGTTGTTGAAAAATAACAGGAAATTTTCAGAGAAAAGAGTGCCAATTCAAAGATGAAACCTCAATAAAGAGGGTTTCGACGTTCCTTCAATTCAACTACTCAATCAGAGTGAAACTTTTAAAGCTCTTCACCATTTATCTATATCTTAAATGAGCGACAAGGATAGAAGGAAGGCTTATATCGATGATTTCTATGCAATCAGTTTTTTAATTGCGAATTCCATCGAATCCCTGTATAGTTTTCACCGGCCCGAACGATCTGCCTGATCCGACTGGAATGAAGTTACTGCCTGTATTTAATTAATACCGTCGATACCCAAATTTTGTATAGCCCAACCGCCTATTCAGAAACCCAACCAGGGCCATAGCCAACACTGATTTCTAGAGGGGATTAAACAAATTCTTGAGGGGGCTTGTTTTTTACAAAGTACTAAAATAAATATAAGTGAAAAAAGACAGGAATATAAAGTCACTTGTTTGCGCTTAATCTTGTTCAGTTGTGTTTCTATTTCCACTTTAAAATATAATATTCTGAGTTTGAAAATGAATTAGCGGCTAATAATATTTTATCTGAAGAGGTTGAAGAAATTGAAAGAACATGTTTGGATTTTATTGAAGTATTTTACTCGAATTAATCAAACGCATGCTCTCGCATTTAAATGTTCTCGGTAGATAAGAAGTCCGTGATAATCCTATTATTTTTTGGAGGAAGGTTATAGATTAAAAAAATGCAGCATACCAATTCATGTTTAAAGATTTAGCTTTATTTGCATTTACTCTTCTGAACTCAGCGTCATCCAATGCATTCGTGGAGAGCATATTTTCATTGATGAATATTGTTAAATGTAAAATTCGGAACAAAATGATACTAAAAATGTTAAATTTAGTCGTGTCTAGTAGATCTGACTTTGCAATAAATTTGAGAATTTGAGCCTAGTAAAGCTATGCATGTAAACTTTAATTCTGATATGTATCAGTAGCAGAACCAATCCATAACTTCAACCACAGACAAGGATGATGATGATGTTTTGTGTACAGTTTATATAAAAATAAAGATATTTGTAACAGAATCGTGGTTGTGATTGTAATAGTAATTTAAGTAAAAAGTCCCGAAAATACCTATTATTGTTTTTTGGACGAGTAGGCAACATGTTGGGGGTACTATTTTTTCGTGCGTTGAAATAACTGCTAAAATAAGTGAATTTTATATGCGAAAATACTTGTTACCAATGTTTCCCCGTTACCATGTAGCAACCAGGGTTGCGCTTTTGGGCGACAAATCAGCGTCTAAAGTACGACACGGCTCTGAAAAACCTGGAAACCTTGCTAGTAGCCGCTCGTTTGTCGCTATTTTATTTTAGGATAAAATCGTGAACATGTTTTGCGGGTTAAAAGATGTCGCAAATAAATAATTTGAAGTCAGTTTTACAATTAGGTAGATTTGTTTGTAACTAGTTTAGTTTTATGTTTCAACGCAGATATGAACATTTTTGGTTTGTAATAATTCTGGTATGTTTTCTAGAGGGGGATTAAATAATTCCAGAGGAGGCTCAGCCACCTCTGGCGCTACCTTGGCTACGGCCCTGTCCTAGCCCCGGGCTTTCACAAGTCCATTATCTGTTCAGTAAATAACTCTTGTCCCAGTCACATATGGTCACGAAGCGCCTGCAATTCCATATTAGTCCAACGATAAATTCTCGTAGTTTTAATCTTTCATTTCTACGCCAGCTGGTGTTCCATTACTTTGCCAAGAAAAATAAAATGGATTTGAATGCCGTAAAAGCGGCATCTGGTGCCCGTTTTCGCGAATAATAACTACATGGCGTCCAACATAACCAATTTGGACTTTCCGTAAATATCGCGCCCCGGCTGGGTTATAAACCAACTGAACTTATATGGCGAAATCTTTTAGATTTATTCTTCGGAAATCCGATGGCATTGTTCCTTGTTGGTTTCGTGAATTTATGCCTGGGCTCGAGTCACTTGGGAATAATGAAACTGACAACGAAAAATGACGACTGAATGTGACCCCAGGCGAATGAAATGAAACGTAACAGTTGCCCAATGTTTTGTGTGATGCTCTGACGCTTCGTGAATATAGAATTTGTGGAAGAAAATAATATTCTGCTAGCAAATGATTAATGTGATATTCACTGAAAATTTTATTTAGTATAAAATATGATACCAAGATTTTTTCATTAAAGCACCGTGAGATGCTTGAAACTTAAAATAATATTCAAATATTAAATAGTTACTACTTATAATAATTTAATACCTGTCTGCTCTCTTGGTACACATTTTGTTCGAAAAAAAAAATCCTGCTTCCACAAAAAAAAATTGCAACAAAATGTGCAACAAATGAGCAAGTAGGTAATAAACTATTGTTATTAGTTTATCTTCTGTTCAAATAAACGATCATGAAATCACATTTTGATCGAACAAAAAAGAGAAATATTTCTGCTTCAACAAATAACTAGCTATAGATCATTTTAGGATGACGTCACAACTCTCACAACAAATCCGCCATTTTCACTTGGAGAGCAGACAAACATTTCGGCCTATGCTTACAGTGTAAAAGTCGTTAGGGAGTTTTCAATATATTATTAAAATGCCAATGTTTTGTTGTGTTGTTAAGTGTTCAATGAGATCGGAAAGAGACCAAGTTCGATTCTTCAGGATTCCCACCGCGCTGAAAAACCGTGGAGACTATTTGAATGCCTTGTCAAAACAACGACGTGACTTATGGGTTAGGGCTTTAAAAAGGGGTCCTCTGAGCGAAAGTATGCTGAGAAATGCTAGAATTTGTTCAAGACATTTCCTATTGTGTTAGTATTTTGATTAGAATTGAGTTGGGTTCCTTGATTTTTCAAAATAATATCCTAAAAGAAGGTACAAAAATAACAACAAAACAATTATGCTAAAAGCTAAATGAAAGTAATGCTCTTATATATTTAGAACAACCAGCCCTACTAGAGGATAAGAATAACCCAGGGTACCCACTCAAAACATGGGATATATAGTTGGTGAAAAAAAAGATGTACAGTCCCTGAATCGACACGAAAGAAGTACAGTGAGGTCAGATGAACGATTCAAAAAGGTTAGTAAGTGGTTCTTTATGTTCATGATCAAGTAACACATATTCTTGTTTCAGGATTTATCACAATAAGCGTGCCAAAGATTGAAATAGTTAATCAATTGTTTAAAGTAAGGTGACTTCTAATTTATGATCACTTTGTATTTTCTTGGAGATAATAAAGCTATTTGAAAACAGATATTGCTTATTTTCAACCCTATGTAATGTTGTTGACAAATTAAAAACAGTTAATGTAAAATTATTTATTCATTTTTGACAACAAACTAAATTTTTTAATCAAGTCAATGAATTTCGTAGAAGGTACAGGCCATTGTGCAAGCCTTTGTGTGCAGGAAACAGATTCATTTTCGTTTTCAGATGGACAAGCTTGTAAACAAAACAACAATGCTGTCACATTACTACAAACTTCCCCCAAACCTGCCATACATGTGCAATGTTCACTGGAAACAACCCCATCTGATAACGGGATTAGCTAAACCTTGCTTTTTGAGAAAGTCTAATCTGTAACAATAAGAAAGTTATTGATAAAAAAATATAATAGTGAAATAATTATAACATTTAGAAATAATAAAATTGTTTGCTATGCCTACCTTTCCAACAACAATGTAGGCAATATCATTCATTTGTCGAACCAAAACATCTTGGACATACCCAGACTCATAATATTTGTAGGCCAATAAAGATTTGTAGGTTTTAAGCTGCTGTCCAGTGTAGAAGCTATGACTAAAGATTATATAATTTACCAAATCCATCAAAGATACTGAAGGGATTACTTCCAGATCCTTGGACAACTCACTTCTCCAAATGAATATGAACCTATATCGTCTATTATCTCCTATTTCTTGTCGTAGCGGGCTTTCACATCACCGGTAAGAGTTGAATAATATTCACTACGAGACATAACTCAAGAATTTGTTGAATTTTCACTCTGAAATACTATAAAACTCAAAAAAACAAACAAATGCATCTATCAATAACGAGTATCAAATGAGAGTAATGACACAATAAAGTTTGTCTGCCCTCCAAGTAAACATAGAGGTCCTGTCAAAGTCACGTGACCTAAAATGGTCTATAGCGTAACGGCTGAACTAAGAAAGGGGTGCCAGACGTACATTAGGGATAACAGTTCGAACAAAACTTAAAACTAGAGAACAGTTATATATTAAATTATTGTTAGTAGTTTAACTTTTGTTCAAACAAACGATCATAAAAATAAAATTATTTTCCTCACTAAGTCCGAACGATTTCCGTCTTTCTGAAGGAATATCCGTAATTTGAAGCAGAATCCTTTTTTTCTTATCAATGCGTAGCATATCGTTAAAAAGTTCGTTAAGTAAAAAAGTTTTCAGAGGAGAGTAAAGCTCTCAATTGTTACTTTTTTCAATATTGAATTTTTAAATTGATTCATTTTCACAAAATCACTAATTTTGTGGAATAAAAATCCTCGTATGCGCCTTTGGTACCAACAGTTGCAATGAGAACCATTAACTATTTGAACAAGCACATATTGCAGAATATTCAGTTGAAAAAATTTGGCTTTTACAGTTATTAATAAAAAACTTATGAGGGTTTAAAGGCAGAATTTTGAAATTTGAGAAAAAAATTTTAAAAAATTATATCTCCTGAACCGTGAGTCTTAAGACCCAGGGATCAAAGAGAAAAAGTAACAAATGACCCCAACAATACCCCAAACAAATTTGGTGCTTCATGTGCCCCTGTGTGTGTATATATTATTATTATCACTCTATCTGTTTCCTTATAAATTTCATTTGTCGTTCTTTGTATCGAAATCAGAAAAATAAAGATGTCCTGCATTTCTTCTTCAAAATCAAATATCAATATTTGGTTTAATATTAATATTCTGTTTCAAAGGACAAACCTAAGATTTGTGCGCTAGTTTGTCAATAGAGAAAGGTTAAAAACTGAAGTAACTGCAGAAATATACCACCATATATTTTATATTACATTAAATCATCATCATTTAATAGTTGTCTTCGAGAATTACTCCATTCTTGAAAACCAAGAAGACTGTTTCATAATATACCTAGCGGGGACATCATCAGTCATCACGATGCATTGTTATTAATAGGGTGCTCTCCATCAAAGAGGTCAACATTGAATGACAATGGTCGTTACAATGCTATTTCTCTGTCTCGTTGAGTGTTTTTGCACGACAATTAATTGCCATTTTGGGCCAATGTACAGGCGCCAGGTACAGGATGTATCTACTGTGTTCGTGATAAAACAGACTTCATTAATACGATCATGACACTTGTATTGTCATAGTTCATTACGATCCTTTCAATTTGACCTTTCTGGTGTGAAAATATTGTTGATGGTATGTTTTGACAAAGTAGTAGAGAGTAACAAACCAGTTATTTGTAATCTACAGGCCACAAGTATGTTAAGAAATAATTTATATATATATATATATATATATATATATATATATATATATATATATATATATATATATATATATATATATATATATATATATATATATATATATATATATATATATATATATATATATATATATATATATATATATATATATATATACATATACAGGCTGTTTTTTAGTTGATCCCACTATTGCTATCTCGGAAACGGAGAGACCTACAAGGTCAGTAGAATGGGATAAAAGTTTCCAATTTTGGGGAGCAATAGTAAGCCTTCTTCAGATCTTTGATATCAATGTCTGTTTTTGAGATATTCGCCAAAAACTAAAATAGTCGAATTTCGTTTTTTGGCTCTACCGCCTCCATTTCGAATGATACAAGAAAATGTCAGGGGAGTTTCAATAATGTTTCATACTCATATCTGATATGAACCAAATTTCTATGCGACGTTTCGTTCATTAGGTTCCATCATCAGCTTTATTTTGTTAAATATGGGCCTCTAGATTTTTTCATCAATTTAAGTAGCCACTGTTGTAACAAATTCAGCTATTAATTACAATCGAATAAAAAAGCGTCAATTTCAGAATCGCCACCTCTGTTATTTACTGTACAGCTCTTACTCCAGGGTTTTTCTAATGAACCACGAGTCCTCTCAATGCGTTGAAAATATTTTCCGGATGGCTGATACTTCTCGGGGTACAATTCCCTATACATAGCTAGAGATCTAGTAGCATTTCTCAAACATTTCGCGTATTATACGAAAAGCAAATCAACTTTCTCGTCATTTGAAATATCATGGTTTTCACCTCACAAATTCACAGGAATCAAATAATTATTTATGTACTTGTAAATAGATTTGACATTTTGTTATTCTGTTAATTCATGGCTCACTTTGAAACAATAAATCCATTTCAGTACTCTCAGAATTTTTTCTCCAAGATTTCTATTTGTCAGAAGATATCATAAACAAACATTTATGCTTCATAAAAGTTGGCTTTTGAACAGTTCTTTCATATTCATACAAAAAACATGCATAGGCACGTTCAAAATTTCAAAAGATGTATGGACTATCTTTGTGTTCTAAAATTTTGGTTTCTACCTTTTTCAGACTACACTAACGGAAATTGTTTGACAAAATATTGATGATGTTTTTTCGGAGAAAAACGTCGAGAAATACATGTATTGTAATTAATAGCTGAATTTGTTACAACAGTGGCTACCAAAATTGTTGAAAAAATGTAGAGGCCCATATTTGAAAAAATAAAATTGATGATGGAATCTAATGAACGAAACGTCGCATTGAAAATTGGTTCATATCAGTTTATAAAGAATATGAAACATTATTGAAACTCCTCTCTGACCTCTTGTAATATCATTCGAAATGGAGGCGGAAAAGCCAAAAAACGAAATTCGACTATTTTAGTTTTTGGCGAATATCTCAAAAACAAACATTGATATTTAAGATCTGAAAAGGCTTATTATTGCTCCCCAGAATTGGAAACTTGCATCTAATTTAACCGACCTTGTAGGTCTCTCCGTTTCCAAGATAGCAATAGTGTAATAATAGTAATAGTGTTTATATTTGCATTTATAATATGACAACGAGAATTAAATTCCACAAGGAATGAACAAACAAGAATTTACAAAAAAGGAGACTCAAATCAGTATAAACTGTTACAAGTTGAGTTCCTAGTTAAACTGAATTAACAACCACTTATGACAGCTCAAGCATTATATCAACCGCCGAGTATACTTCCAATAAAAGACAGAAAAAGAAACAAATTCCAAAAATCTCAACAATCCTCAGCAAGCAACCATTTCTTAGAGGATCTTTTGAATCCAAACAACTTACAGCTCTTAATATTCAATGGAATTTCATTGTACAATGCGTAAATGTTATAGGAGAAGGACCGTTCCAATGTAGCAGTAATATGTGGAGGAGGGGATAGTATACATATTTACATTTATATATATATATATATATATATATATATATATATATATATATATATATATTATATATATATATATATATATATATATAATATATATATATGATGTATCAACTGTACTCTTGCTTAGCGATTATAGTAACCACCTTCGGGTGTCAGGACGTAAGAGTTTCGTTGCCGAAATGTTTTCTTCTATTCTGAAAGATGTGGTTCAATTGTTTCCGACTGGTGGCGCTGTGTCATATTTATATGTCATGGAGTTACTAGAAGAAATATGTATGACCGTTTGAAATGTTGGTTTGGTTATCACTCCCGGTGGATGGATGATACTGATGAGCCCCGATAAGGGCGTAACAGTCTGTCTATCAATTTCCATCGATTGTGATAAACAAATTAACATTTCGAACAATTACCGTCTGGGGTAGATGTTGATATTTCGATGCTTCGTGAACTCTTATAGCCAGCTCCGCTAGGAGGTTTGTTTGATTAGTTTCAAATAAATGTCCTAGTTCATTTCATTTTATTGCCACGAACGTGTGTCGTTAACACGAAGAATTCTGTTTTCCATATATATATATATATATATATATATATATATATATATATATATATATATATATATATATATATATATATATTTATATATACAGGGTGTTGAAAAACAACGTTTCAATACTTTGGGAGCTGATTATAGACCTCCAAATGAAAAAAAGTTATTTATTATATATTATTTTTCACTTGTATATTATTTGTTGATTTTACCTTAGATGCGGTTGCTATAAAGACACTCATTATGCCCTAGGGCGATATGAGCGGGTATTATGGATCATAACGCCCGCTCATTTTACGAGGACAACTTAAGCAACTTCCATTGATTAAATACTTCATAATCCTTGTCGTATACGACTCTGGATTTTTCCGGCAATGAATTATTCGCAGCTTTGGCTGCATTTTCTATGATATTCTTGAGTAAATTCATTTTCATTTCCATTATTTCTATAAGACTACACAAAGAAAGCAGTGATGATATTCACTGAATATGATGACAAAAATATTCACAAACGTCGAAATATCAACAAATGACATGCCTACTATGGGAAGGAAAATGGAAAGTGTAGGTCGGAGTAATGAACCGTTTTTGAAAACGATTATTCATTATAATAAAATAATTTTTTCTTGAAAAATAAAATCTTGTATGCACCTCGTGCGTTACTAGATCCTAACGCCCATCGGGCCGTTTTGGAGATATGAGCGATTTTCGGTTTTCAAAATATTAACTACTAGCGCAACCAAATATGATAAATTACAGAAGATTTTCGATTTATTTTTGACTAGAGTTTTACTGATTCAATATATTCTTGATAAAGGGAAGAGTATTTGTTAGTATGAGAAGGATTGATTCAAATTATGAGGTTTGAGATCTTGTTGACATAATCAGTAAGAAATTCAGTTAGAAATATCACATCAGTATTATTTTTATGTCAACAGTGAGTATACGAATTTGTAGAATTATTGGAATATCTCAACAACAATGTTCCTTGATGAAAAAATTATATCTAAGTCGTCAGCAAATTTTTACTTATTCAATTTAATATAACATTTTCGGTTCACTGTACTATCATCATATACAAATAGTAACATTTTGTCTCAGAATTTTGTGATGGCACTGAGCACCGAAGCGCGTCGTACATATTCAATTAAATTACTGAAAATTGAGAATTTATTTCATTAAGTACAATGTTAATATAAGCGAACAAAAACAAAACTTGAATTTACTACGTTTATTATCACAAAAATACTTTGAAAAATATAACACTGCGATTGCAATTTCGGTCACTAGACCGTCATCGGGCAGATTGAGTTAAGAACTGAATACAGAATTATAGATTTGCGCTTACGGGTGGGAAAGAATTATTGCAGGTACCTAAACAGACAAGAGGAACACATTTCAAGAATGGCTTATAGAAGTGGATTTCCCAAATTGGTACAATAAAATGTTCTTAGAAAAATCCGAGGAAAAATCATCATTGTTTGAATACACTAAATATAGGAGAATATATCAAGTCAATCTGGTCGTTCAATCTTTTGCATTATGATTGAGTTTAAAAATTTCTAATGATTCTAAGTAAGTAAGTTTGGTTCCTTTCGGTAATTTGTGCATAATTTGAAAATTATCTATTTGTGGAAATGGGTGGTGGTTTTCACTGCAATGATTTGAAAACGTTGATTCCGTTTTATTTTTCAAAAAAGATTGTTGGTGTTCTTTGAATCTTGTCTTGAACGATAGACCAGTCTGACCTATATACACTCCTTTACATACAAGACAAATCAACCTATAAACTCCTCAAAGTATTTTCGTGAAAATAAACGTAGTAAATTCAAGTTTTGTTTTTGTTCATCATGTTAAATTATCACGTAGTAACGACGGATTCCATCAACTAGTTAATATAAGTCTTCACTGGGAGCCCATACTCGGGGACTTCAGGACTGCGGACTAATTGAAATAGTAGAATCGTGAGTCATTATTAAACTTAACAACCATTAGTAGAATTTGACATAGAACTTCAATTAGAAAATTAATATTTCAAATCTCATCAACGGCGCTATGGAGCTACGAAATTCATCAATTATTCGAAAAATATGTCGCCGCCTCTTCCAGACGTCTCTATCCGAGATCCTGATATGCCTATCCATCTTTGTAGCTTCAAAAGATCGAGGAATTAATTTTTCATGCTTTGTTCTATCTTGAAAGGCATATTGAGTATTTTTCAAAGAGTTTCTTTTTAAGAGGGACGAAGCGTCACGTTTTTTTCGATTTTTCTGCTGGTATGCTGTAGACGCCGTGAAACACGAAAAATAGGGATATAATGGAAGGTCATTTGTCATCCAGATTACTGTGTTATCGATCTAAGCTGCAAAGATTCGAAAAAATTATTTAATGTTTTGCTGTCATAATAATTATATAGGTTATATTTAGTTGCCCATATTGAACCGGCTACCAATTTGGACCTCCTAAATTATTCCTACTTGCGGTGTACCTACCTAGCGAAATCTGTGAAGTGAGAAATTAATGACAATCCTGCGACAAGATAATCCCGCAAACAATTCGCTTTTGTCCATTTAAAAGTCAGTATTTTTAATCAACCAAACAAAACAGCAGTCAGTAATGTTATATATTTTTTTAAGATGATAACAATCGTGGAAATGATATGAGAAAGCGTTAGATAATAGCAATCAATATTGTCTATTTAAAATATATATGAATAATACATTCATATGATCAATATATATCACAATTAACAAGTTGCACATTTGTAGTTATATTTGGAAATTTCGACTTCTTGTCCATATTGAAGCCCAAACGGTTTCATAAATTGAACAAGGATTCGATTTAGGTATACGTATACGTATCATGGGTTCACTATGTTTACTCTAGATGAGTAAATGTGGAATACCATGGGGTCTATTATATTTCTTCTAGATGAAAAAAGAAAATCGTATTGAATGTTCTTCTGCAACGAATTTGGAATATAAGAATATAGTAACATAATTCCATGTATCTAACGCAGTGCTTCATGGTACCATTATAGGTGTGTAGGTGTATGACTAAAACAAAAGGTAATTTTTTGTTTTACTTTTGTCTTGTACCTAATTATCTTGAGGGATATATTTATGTTTCACTGAAAGGCGTTTCATATTTTTTGTTTAAAAAACAGTGTTTCCTAGAACAGAAATTTCAATTTTGAAATATTTCTTTTTATTCTTAGTCTTTCTAGTTTAATTTGGGATACTGGTGGTTCAGTGTTGGCAACTCGTTGGCCAAATTGAAAAATTTGCAGGTATAGGTATTTTGCTTGATTCAAATTAAAATAAATTTTAAAATTTGAACCATTAATAACCAAAGGCTCCGAAGGCTCAGAATATGATCCAGATATATTTTATATATATATATATATATATATATATATATATATATATATATATATATATATATATATATATATATATATATATATATATATATATATATATATATATATATATATATATATATATATATATATATATATATATATATATATATATATATATATATATATATATATATAGTATTGAACTTACAATTTTCACTTTATTGCTTGTGAAAAATTGTTCAATATGGGCAGCCTTACCCATAACATAAGTTGAAGAGAGAATTATTAACAATTTCAGAAAACATCTTATGCCTTTCTAAAGGGATAAATATCAACCTTTTTCATTCAATTATATGAATTTTCAATTTTTCTTCATCTTCGGTGGTTGTTTCATGGATGTTGTCAGTGTTTGCGTTATTATTTTTTCAATTATCAAAGAATTATATAGAAATATAATATGAGGTTTAGATTCCCCCAATCATAATTTTAATAATTATATATTACCCACTCTTGGATATATCGAAAAACAAACATTTCACTCATAGGAATTCGATGTATTGTTTATAGTATACTTCATTACGAGTTTATTTTGATTCGATATGTTTATAAAATGTGGTTGTTCTTTTTATGCATTCAATAACATCAGAAAAATAATTAGTGAGCGTTATTTTCAATTGATTGTTAAATGTAGATTTAAATTTCAATTAGAATCTTCACACTTAATTTTATCACATTGTGATCGAAGTTCCGGCTCAACTAGGTCCCCTTCAAACACTTCAGAATTCCACGTAGAGGCAGAGTGTTCATCGACATGTAATTAAATTTTGCATCAATCTTTGGAAACAAGTTTTTTTTCCAATACTAATTTGAATGTATTTATATCAACTAACGACCGCCGATGTTAATTATAACACTTAATTGCTCCAATTGTTTTTCGTGTGAGAAATAAAGAGTTTCCTTGTCAGTTTCAAGGCCCAATTGGCCCAATTTTTCACACACCGTTTTCTATTTCGAAATATTACAAGCTGAGCGATTATGGGCGCCTGAAAAAGAAGTTGACAGATACCTGATCAGCAATAGCGCAACAATAACCCTCATTTCATGAAAAGGGGCGGTAAAACGTTCAGGGTGAGCTGTCAAGACCTGTGCTCGACAAGTTCAGTAGCAGACATACGAATTTTAAATGGCATCTTTGGAAATCTGTGGATATGATATATATTTCTTTAAAAGGTTTCCACAAAACTGATTCTTCTTGAAAGTTATTTTCAGCTTGCTTTCACAAAGTTATTGATACAAATTTGCAAGAAACAATGATATATTCTACCCCACTTACCTATTGTTATTTCACACACACTTTACTATCAAAATACGATGAATTTATTACAACCTTTAACCTTATAAAGAATTCAGAGTTGATAGGAAATGATACGTAAAAAGTTGTCGAAAAAAAAACTTCAGCATAAAGTTTCAATCACTTTTCTAGCGACACAATATCAACATAGCATTCCTGAACGGTAGATAAATAATACTGGAAAATGTCGAGGAAAATATAATGAGTATAATTAGAGAAATCCATCATACAAAAATTAAAATCCATAAATAAACTTTTATATTTCCGTTATTATAGAGATATTCTATCTGCATAACTGTACATTTTTTTTGCAGGTAGATATGAGTATTTTATGGATATATATATATATATATATATATATATATATATATTGTATTTTTTTAAATTTTAAAATGATTTTACTTACTAAGAAAAAAATTAGTACCACTATATCCACATGTACCAGTATACCACTACTTTCTATTTTCTCAATTTGACCATAAAGTACTTTGCACTATTTTTAAGCTGATATTGAACAACGATGAAAGCTCCTATTTTAAAGTAAAGAACATCTGTTTGGGGTACTGATGTGGTTTCCTCTAATGTAGTGTTGTTAATTACCCTGGGACGAGTACTTGTAAATCCGTACGTGGGTTGTGGACGTTATTCTGGTGGGTGGTAATTATGGATGCACTGAAGTTTTCTATCACTACTTTATTGTACACTTATTCAATCACAGTAGTAGTTGTACATAACGGGAATATATATAGAGATAATTTGTACAGAGAATAAATGCACGTGGTTACTTAAGTACTGTGAAGTAGCAGATGCACGTGCACGTGTTTACTTAAGGGCGGTTGAGCGAGAAGAGAGCGAGTCTCAGTGATCGTTGATCTTCTACCCGTTAGGCGCTGCGGTTAGGGTAGCGAAAAATAGCGTGGGTGGTGGAAGCGCGCGAAGATTCAAGTTTCATATCTCAACAACATCGTTATCAGAATCATCATCGACTATTTCTTTTTTTAACTGTTTTTTCACCGGCTATCACCTCTTTTATAGCTTCCATATATTTGTTGCTAGATTTTCATGAACATTTTTACTGGTATTTAAATTTTCCATTTGATCTTTCCTCTTCATTTTTTCCATCAGCTATAAAAGCATTGGTTCATACCTAAAATTCAAATAACAACCGGTCGGTGGTATATACTGGGACAGTCCCACTATGCACCATGTAAATACGTCCCACTATATACTACTACTGGCACGTGGTCAACAAGTTTGGATGTAAAAAAACAGCCAGTCTCAATAAAAATCATTGACCGTTACATATCTTCGATGATGTCTTCTTAGCAATCCAGATCACAGAACTGTAACAAGAGCTGTTACACTTGAAAGTCCGTATTCAGCAAATAATAATAAACAATACTGCATAGCTAACTGCTTGGGCCGATACTCGAATGAATGAAAATCCATTATAATATTGTAAATAAAAATTCACAGTTTTCGATTTTCACTACCTATATTTTATTAATATGACAATTTGTTTCGCCAAACAAAATCGAAATTTAAGAAAAGCATTCAAAACTCACAATAACATTGAAAAACATATTAAATTTTCAAAAGATGAAACTACACCACAAAATAAGTTAGGGATATATAAGTTATTTTGGATTG
This sequence comes from Cynegetis impunctata, assembly GCA_030704885.1. Lineage (NCBI taxonomy): Eukaryota > Metazoa > Arthropoda > Insecta > Coleoptera > Coccinellidae > Cynegetis > Cynegetis impunctata. Next base: position 32,850 of record JARQZK010005105.1, on the reverse strand, counting down.
ATTTGGCCGATACTTGGTATAAATTAATAAACATATTAAAACAATGGTTAAAAATAACAATTTACACAGTGTAAATTGTTATTTTTAACCATTGTTTTAATATATATAAGTTAACTTGTGGTTCATGTCCTAAAGCATATAGTCCGAGAGCTGGCACCAATTTTTGGGTAGGTATTTGAGGCAAGCTGAAAACTTGTCACATACCTCTCCTATTATATCCCAACACGGAATTGCAGACCTGGCTGGTGATTAGCGGGGCTAAATCAACCCCTAAATTTTTAAAAATATTAATTTTTTTTCCCCAAAAATATATTTGAGGCAATACGCAATTAATATATGTTGCAGTGTAATACTTAATGAATACGAAAAAAAATAAGCCAGACAATTTAATCGGGGTTTTAACAATGCAAACGCGTGCAAAAATTTTTTGCAAAAAATTATAAAAAATGTTCTTGAGGCAGCTTGAAATGTTAATGGAGTGTTATTTATAGTTAAAAAATAAGATTCCCAAAAAGACGGATCATTTAGGTGGGGCTTTCTACCTGCCAGGTGATCAAACAATTAATGGATGGGTACGAGCCTGTAGTGCTATAGACAAGCTGTAGTGTGAGAGAGAGCGCATATCGACGGCTGTCTTCGTTATTGCTTGCCGCGTTACTATTGGCTCTGGCGAGGCCACGTGACTTACAAAAAGCCATGATGTTTCTAGTTAGAATTTCGGAGTAAAAAATATAAAATTTTCTGTACTAAAAACAGTTTGCATAAAAGTGATTGTATTGATTTATGGACGTTAAAGGGACATATTTTTTGCGATTTCTTTTTTATCTTAAAAAATTAGTTATTTTGCCCATTTTGATGCGAATTTAAACGTAATGAATTGTTTAAATATTTGATATTTCCGCAAAAATATTTATTTTTTGAAGAGAAATTTAAAAAAAAATTTATTTTTCGACAATTTTTGTTCCAAAAATGTTTGTACACGATTCATATTGTTGCCCCTGCATTCAAAACTGAAAAAAAAATTTTTCTCTGGCGATATTCCTAGTCAAAATTTATACGGAAATTTAAAATTTTTTCATCTTAAAATTAATAAGGGTATATGGCAAAACAATATCATTATATTTTAACCCATGATGTTTACGGATCTCGAACACCTCCTGACTTTTTTTGAGAGTTTTCTCCACAAAAGCAATCACTTTAGCTTCATTTTTTTCACAAATAACACAAACTAACTTTTCACTAGACATTTTCTAATTATTTAAGTTTTAAAACGTGTAACATCATCAATAGAATAATACGACTGAAAATAACGACTCCGAAATTCCGACTAGAAACCTCATGGGTTATTGTAAGTCACGTGGCCTCGCCAGAGCGAATAGTAACGCGGCAAGCAATAACGGCTCGTACCCATCCATTATTTGTTTGATCACCTGGCAGGTAGAAAGCCCCACCGAAATGATCTGTCTTTTTGGGAATCTTATTTTTTAGTTATAAATAACAATACATTAAAACTTCAAGCTGCCTCAAAAACATTTTTAATAATTTTTTGCAAAAACTTTTTGCACGCGTCTGGCAATGTTAAAACCTCGATTAAATTGTCTGGCTTATTTTTTTTCGTATTCATTAAGTATTACACTGCAACAAATATAAATTGCGAATTGCCTCAAATATATTTTTGGGGAAAAAAAATTAATATTTTTAAAAATTTAGGGGTTGATTTAGCCCCGCTACTCATTAGCCAGGTCTGCAATTCTGTGTTGGGATATAATAGGAGAGGTATGTGACAAGTTTTCAGATTGCCTCAAATACCTACCCAAAAATTGGTGCCAGCTCTCCTACTAATATGTTGGCCTAATTGGCAGGAACTTTGGAGTTCGAATATCAGAACATAAAAGAAGTTACAACAAGGAAAAATTAGATTCCACTTATGCATCATATCTCCTGGAACATATAAATAATATTTTTAGTAGTGAATTTGATATATTACATATAGAAAAGAAAGGCTATAAACTCAATTTATTAGAAGCGCTCGAAATCAGTTGATAAATAATCCAATAATTTGTCATTTACATACAACTGTAATACAAGCCGCATATTGATATATTATCACAAAGGAGGCTTTTTTGAGCCCTGTCCCACTATAGACCATGTCCGATTATAGACCATGTCCAACTATATACCACTCTCTCCTACTTAGAAACGTTCGTCATGCTTTATTATTGAAATATTTGTGAAAACTATTATAAATATTGATTCACTATGATTATTAGTCTACAGCAAATATCGGCATCATCAATTATAATTAAAATCAGGGCCGGCCTAAGGGGTGTGCGAAGTATGCAGCCGCACACTCAAGCCTTTTGGAGGGGCATGAAATTGACCAATTTTTGCAAAAAAAAAATGGTAAATTTATATATATATATATATATATGTAATATATGCGATAAAGTTTTTTTTTTCGTTTCTATGAAGCGTACGTACCATATATGAAACCATTCATCCATCGCTCATTTGTGAAGTTAGTGGTAATTTCATATTACATTTCCAATATTAAAGATATGAGTTACATAGTAATATGAAAGTATTGAACAAGCTCGTCTCCATTTTTTGGATAATTAATTTTATTTTACTTTATTCAATTGTTTTATGTGTCGATGGAATAATTAGTTTTTCTTCACATTATTTTCCTTATCTTTATATTTCATTAACATTCAATATGGTTTTTGTTTTAGTTTTGGAATTTTTTCCATCATGTTTTACAATTATTCCAATACACAGTCCTCATTGTTTTTTGTACTTCCTGTGTTTCTATAATTCAATTTTTAAGGCTCTGAAAATTATGGTACCTACCTAAACTTCTTTCGAATTTCTTCTCACATTCCCATTCACAAATTTTTCCTGCTTATTAAAATGGGTGCAATTAGCAAAGTTCGACCTGGGACCAAGATCGTTTCATGACTTTATATGATGCTTGGCACTTAAAATTCAATTTCATATATATATATATATATATATATATATATATATATATATATATATATATATATATATATATATATATATATATATATATATAGATATAGATAGTGGTTACAGTACAAGGAAGAGTACTGAACATATCAGGTCAATCAATGATGAATCAAATTGTCATACATATTTTATGTTCTGCAAGGCGCAAAAGTGCATAAAAACTGTGTTTTAGGACCTTAAATTTCAAAAAATTCTAAACGCCCCCCCCCCCCAGACCTCCCGGCAGGGGCATAACATTTGAGTCTAGCACACTTTTCGCCTTAGGCCGGCCCTGATTAAAATTATATCAGTTCAGGAATCCCTCCCAGATATGAATATAATTCATATAATAGAGTTCGTGTTTTTCCAAATTAAACAGATATCATAGAACGCGTATCTCATTTTCAGACATATAAACAGTTTCAGTTGAGCATACGAGAACTGAAAATTATTACAGCTGTAATGCTAAATATTATATTCTGCCCTCGAATGTGGAGTTATGTGCTAAAAACTTGTAGCATCTTGGTTAATCTCCTGCATTCATTAGTCCGTAGCTACCCATTTCGCCCTTACTTATCATAACTAGTGTATCTGCAATCCGTTGATATGAGAAATAAAGCGAGCCTTGGCGCAATAGTGTCAGAATTTAGGTACGGCGTCGTTTCTTTATCAGATGGAGGAAAGGCTTTTGTTTTCTCCGTTCCTTGTTGTTATTCTCGCTATGAGTTCGCTGAACCCTATCTCATGCTATGTTTACTAAGAGGTTCTCCATATTTCTACCGTTCTAGTTGGATACTGTTCTGGAAAATGTCCAATTTGCGGAAAATAAGCCAATATGATTGTTTATATTGATGAAGGAAGAATTTGAGTCTATGCAAAATTAACCAGTTTTATGCAAATGAATAGGTTAAGTTGAGAAATATCAACTTATCATTATATTTCGATGAATTTCAATATCTGGCAAAAAAAGTTAGGTTTTTTCTTGATTAATTTATATTTTTCTTCATAATTGGTAGATAGTTGGAAAGGGCCAGTGAAAGAAAACACAGAAATCTATCTCATGTTAATATCGACGTTTCGACAATTTTTATTGTCTCCTCAGGATACTAAAAACAGAAATGGCAAATTCATAACTGTAGACACTTTATGGAACATGTAATATTACAGTTATTTTAAAAGATTAAAGAATTAAACATAAAGATATGAAATTTTGATTAATATCTTCCTTATAAGTTTATAATATAACCATCAGAAAAAACAAGGAAGTAATTGTTAAACGTTCACGTTAACCATATTTATAATTATAATACCGTTATAGAGCAATAGAAGTACAAGAAGTTGTTAAAATTAGACAATTTTGGTTCTTGGAATAGACAATTTCCCTTAAAATTAATTTTTACCTAGTTTATTTACGGATAATATTAAAATTTGACAAATACAAAAACAGAAACATTTAACATTTTAAAGTTTTCAAAAATTAAACATTTCGAAGACCGGGGATATTTTGGAATGATTATAAAAACGCCATCCAGAATAGCCCCGATCTTCAAAAAGGACCATAAAAAATTTTGGGGTAGCATAATGTTTATAACTTTTTTGCACAATGATACTAACATCAACACCATTTTTTATATAAAACTTAACTGCTACAACTCTCACCCACGACGCACTAGCACTGAAAGTTTGAGAGGCTCAAATATTGGTTGATTTTCCGCCTCACTTTGTTCTAACAGACCATTACCACGCTTACGAATACTGAAATCATCTAAAGTCTGAATAAGTAAGGTTATGTACTATACTATTACAGTGTAGTTTAAGCGGAATTGTGTTTTACCTAAACAGGATCGCCAGATGAAGTTACAGGTTATGAATTCTAAAATATCCCCGCATTTCCAATTCAGCCCCGTTCTACGGCAGTCTAAAAAAAAAGAAATAGCCGGTAGCGTAATGCCATACTTCTCGGGTGTGACTTACAGCCCGCCATACCGACGCGAATACATTAATTTAAATAAAACAATTCAACCATTTGTACCAGGCTAATTTTTGCATAGCTAATCATCGCCGAGTAGCCATTCACGAAAATCACCTTGCCATACTTTTCCGACAGTTCCCAATGGCCGCCATACTATTGCAAAGGAGTAATTTTTTTCGCCAAACGATTTGTACCACCCTGAAACTTGTTTAAACAGTACTCTGTATGATCATAAATAGAAACTGATAATGCCATACCTGTGGGAGGTGGCGAATGTGAACAATATTCTTTCAAAATCCTAAGATTTTATTCGTGATTCGAACGATTTGTCCAGTATGGCGCCACTTTTTCCCTCTACTAGAATATGGCAAATATAATAATGGTCACATTGTATCGTATAATTTCCAAAAATCCAAATGCCATACTGGTACACATCGTCAAAATTTTTTCTCGCCTTTTAGCTCAAGTCCGACAGTCGTCCGACCCATGGTTACAATCTATAATAATTTTTTTAAATCCAAACGAAGAGAATACAATGATGCCATGATGTAAAAAATGATTTTACAGACGTATTTCGAAAACGTGTCAAATAAATAAGTATTTCAAGTATGTCAGCACTTTTTCTCCGTTACTAGAAGTATGGGAAAAATAATAACGTTCACATTTTGTCAAATACTTTCCAAAAATTCAAATTCAATAATGGTACAAATCGTTTAGCGAAAAACTACCTACGTTCAGACAACTTCGTGAATACATTTAATCTGTACGTCCAAGTTTTGAGAGAAGAGGCGCCAGTTTTTGGGTAATTCTGCTGTATTCTATTTGATAAATATATTTTGTTCTTCTTTTTCATTCTATTTGATGAATTATTCATGTTCTTCTTCTTACTTCTTGATGAGGTATTATGAACATGGGAAATAAATGATCTCAATCAAAAATCAAAAAATAATTAGGATATCACTGAGGTTAAAGAAAAAATGAGTTTTTTTCATATAAAGGAGTAGGTAGACTTTAAGCTAAATATTACGTATTGAAGATGGAAACACTTTTTTTTAAAGTGTTTTCATTCATGTTTTGAATGACATCCTTTATCATTTATTAACGGATTAATTGCTTTCAAGAAAGGACCATCAACGTCAAAAGTACTTTGTGTTATTAAGAATATGATAGCTAAACGTTACCCAAGTTTGTGTACCTATGCATCTTCATTATATCAATTGATCATAAGTAAATCAATGTTTAATTTATACCTTCCGTAATATAAAACATAAATGTATGTTAAATTGATGGAAATTTAACAGTTTGCGGCGAAAATTCGTAATGTTTATTGCTCAAAATTCCAATTATGCAAATAGTCATAAATATTTATTGGTTACCACATGAGGACTAGAACCAAACCGGTTTGAAATATTTCCTATATACAATAAATTACGAATTATTTTTCCCTTGAAACATTTGCATGCGAAAGCCTATGAATTCATTTGATTATAGAGTGTATCCAAAATAAATATTAATAGAGCACGAAAATACGTATCCATTTCATCAATATGACCGAAATGACGCAGGAACGCCCTGATGAAAAAAATCATCGGTATAATACTCGATGAATCGAATTTTGTTGGTTCGCAAATGCATGAGAATTATTGAATAATAACATTGCATGAATATAAATTGCATATTCAACGCTGCGAGCATATTTCGCAGTTCTGCAAAAAATTATTGAAAATCGAACTTTGGATTTGAATTCCTTTTTTTCATAATTCCCAAGCTAATTCCAATCTATTTCATCGTGTGTTTGATTTATTTGGAATTCATGTGAAATTACCATATTTTTTACAATATTCGAATACTGATTAGATATGTGTTTCGATATATAAAAGTATCAGATGTTAGCAGTGCCATCTTAACGGCAAGGCACACGAGGCACGTGCCTTGGGGCATTTGCCGCAGGGGGGCATTGCGCCAGAATCAAGGTAGTGAATTTTTCAAGCTGAATATTGAAAAAAATTAATACAACACAAAAATATTTCAATTTTGTAGGAAACACTGAAATACATTCAATTTAAAACAGCTTATAATTCATTTTCGATGACTCCTTAGGCCGACGGTGATTTTTGCGGACGTACCATAGAAATCTTAATATAAAAACTTCATCGCAGCGAGCTACATTAGAAGAGAAGGTTTTCGTAAAGTATACAGTTTAAACACTATATTCATTAAATAATATTTTTTACCAAATTATAAAAAAAATGCGCCCTCTAATGTGTAAACAATATTTATTTCCTCTCCAGGGGATCAACACCCCAACCAATTCGTACCAAAACCAATCACATCCAAGATATCTTTCGAAAATACCAACCTACAGACTTTAAACCCTATTACTCCAAAATTGCGACATTTATCATGTAAACAAGATTTATTTCTTCCCGCAGGGGGTCAACCCCCCAATCAATTCGAACCAAAACCAATCCCATTCAAGATATCATACAAAACTACCTAGATACAAACTTTCTGCTACTATTGCTACAAAATTGCGCCTTTTGTCGTGTAAACAAGATTTATTTCACCCCCGGGGGGTTCAACCCCTCAATCAGTTCGAACCAAAAACAATCCCATCCAAGATATCATACGAAACTAACTATTCACAAACTTTCAACCCTATTGCTTCCAAATTGTGCCCATTATCGTGTAAACAACGCTAAAACACATAAGCACATACACACATACGAACATATATATTATTTCACATCTATTCATTTCAGATGAATATGAAAAGTATGGGGGCACTAAAAATCCGGTGCCTTGGGGCACCGAAACTCTTAAGATGGTCCTGGATGTTAGATACTTCATTAACAGTTCTTTACGAAATTTCATACAATAGGTTATGCCACAGTGAATTGCCCTTCGCTTCTAGTGAATTCCAAATGCCTATGAGTTCCGATTCATAAAGATATAGATTATAGTATGAAGTATAGGATAGATCAAGTATGAGGAAATGGCGGCCCGCGGGCTATATCCTACCCGCAACATGATTTGATCCGGCCCGGGATCACTACAACCATCTACTTAAGCCTTGGCCTTGGATAAAAAAAAACCGGGTTGCCTGGGGATATTTGATGTTTCGTGTCTAGGATGGAAAGTGTTTATTCAATGGGGATATTTGTGAATCTAACTGAAATAATCCTTATACTGACCTCGTATTACCTCCAAACATGTTTCGTAATATACGTCTCGTGACTAGGAAGTATGATCGATAATTTCGACGCTCTTGTGATATTAAAACTGATAATAATAGAGACAGATACGAATTATTCATACCGCTTCACGTATTATGTCTTCAGTTAATATTAATTTAAATTAAATTTTTTTAGAGCAATATAGATATTTGAAGCTGTGAGTAACGAGTCAGTCGAAAGAGAAGAGGATGAACAATATTATTACTTGTTCGAATACAAGTTAGTATGGTTTATGGCGGGCTACACACGGGCGTCGATGTCTTATTACATCGACGTGCATCCAAAAACGTGCATCCTTATTGCGTACACACGTACGTACAAAACCATAGTTTTGTCCAGTCTGCTAAATAGTTTGGCCAGATCTATGAGCAGGAGGAATATTTAGCTCTGGTGGCAGTGACGTGTACAAAGAAAAAGGAAAATGAAAATCGTCGCCGAATGTGGTCTAAAGGTTGGTTTCTAAAACGATGAAAATTTTCACACATTCACCTGTTAGAAAAATGGAGGTTAGAACTAAAGGACTATCGTAATTACGTGATGATGGGCGAAGAAACCTATTCGTAACTATTGGCCATGGTTATTCCATTAATAAAACGTCAAGACGCAATGAAGAGATTGGCCATAACTGCAGAAATTACTGCAAGAAATGACCAAGATTTTAAAATTCACTACTTTAATATCTCCGAAAGCCTCACTTCTCTTCGAGACAAAAATCTTTTTCATTTTATCTCCGAAAGCCACCCCGAAGACTATTGATTTTAGCGACAACTGTCTTTTTCTAGCATTTGATTGAATGATTTGCATCTTCTCTATCAATATTTTTTATGCTTAATTTTTTTATTTCGGTCTAAATAGTGCTTCCATTTTGTCTGCCACAAGCAGGTTAGGTTCCTGTACAACTCCACAAATTCCCATAGGAATTCCCGGGACATTGTTCTGCAGTCAGACATAATGATGAAACTGTCTGCAAACATTTTCAGTAAATATTATACAAATTTAAGAAATATTTAACTTATTATTTTAAATACCTACTGCAGTAACAAATTATTTCATAATTCAACTGCCGCTACTGCTTTAAAAACGCACACTTCTCGGTAATTTGCATCCACACGTAGAGACTTGAATGCATTCGTTGGAATGCGCATCCAAAAATTCACGCGATTCCTGAAAACATCAACACGGCATTCATCCGGATTGTGCATTCAAAAACGTGAGTATTTTTGCATCCAAATTAACGTTATTGGTTGCACGTTCTTGTAAGACATCAACGCCCGTGTGTAGGGGCCTAGACACAGGATCGATGTCTTGATACTTCAACGTGCATCCAAGAAGTGCAACCAATAACGTTAATGTGGATGCAAAGAACGCACGTTTTTGAATGCACAAACCGGATGAACGCCGCGTTGATGTTTTCTGAATCGTTTAAAGTTTTGGATGCGCATTCCAACGAATACGTACAGGTGTGAACGTGTGGATGCGATTTAACGTTATTGATTATACACTCTTAGCTGCACGTTGATGTATCACGACAAAACTGTAGTTTTGTACGTACGTGTGTATGCAATCAGGTTGCGCGTTATTGGTTGCACGTCGATGTATCAAGACATCGACGTCCGTGTGTAGCCCGCCTTAGTTTAACACGACGTAGGGCTCCTGTTTAGTATTACGTAACGCAATTTGGGGGAAGGGGGGTCTTGTAAAACGTTACGATGCGTTACAGGGACGGGAGGGGGGTTCGAACAACGCGCTACGTAACATTGATTTTTATTGAAATAAAACACTAGAGAATTTGAATCTCCGAAGTTGTTAACTCTTTTCGTTTATTTTTTTACGGGGAATCCCTCGATTGTATTGTAAGTCAGTTTTATTTTGTTGTCCCAAGTTGGCAACTCTATCCGTTTATGTTTTATGGGGAATACCTCGACTGTATTATTCGTCATTTATATTTTGTTTCCGTTGCCAGTTTTCATTAAGTGTTTTAAACACGTAATACACAGGAGCGAAACTACGAAACTATCTACCTACATACATACGAACATATATATATATATATATATATATATATATATATATATATATATATATATATATATATATATATATATATATATATTACATACATATGTAGAGACAGAGAGACTTTTGAAATTGGGTTTTTGATGCCATGCATCCTGAAATGTCATGAAACGAAAACCTATCTTGTGCCTAGGTCCTACTTTGCTAATCGCACCCATTTCAATAAGCAGGTTTTCAAAGTGAAAACCTGCTAATAAGCGAAAATTGAATAATGCATGAGAAAAATAATGGTGGATGAAGTTATCTAAAAATGTATGCAACGACAGGGCTAAGTCAGGAAAACGGCATAATTAAATGTAAGATTAGTAGTAAAAGTTTATTAGGACAAATTTGAGCCCTTTTCAACATATCACATTATGTATGATTGTTTATTAAATAAAAATCTCTTGTTTTGTTTATTATTAACGAAAACACGATTAAAACAATAAAAACGGTATTTTAGCAACTTTCCGGTACTTTGCGCAACATATTTGTGACTTTTAGGTAAAAATGGTCACTTGAGTGTTACGTAACGTTTATAGGGGGGGAGGAGGGGTTCATGAAAACGTTACGGAGCGTTACATAGGGAGGAGGGAGGGTCAAAAATCTTCAAAAATTGCGTTACGTAATACTTGAACGGCCCCTTTCCTCGTTAAAATATGTTGTAATTACAAATCAATACTGAATCTAGACGATGCAATTAACATCATACCCTTGAATTAATCGGCCATTGATTCGTAATTTGATTTCTACGTACTAGTACTCGTTATATAGAACATAGAATCGCGACTCAGTGACTAGGGACTAATTATCGTATAGGTGTACAGTTGACTTATTTCAATTATATTGCCGTTTCTCTCTGATATTCTTGTTGTGGTCTGCATCTATGGGGAGTGAATCAAGCTTCGGATCAATATTGTTCAAGCAATCGCATTAAACAAATTTTTATTTCCTCTCATCAAAGTTGAATTTGAAAAAATTGTTCAGTAAGTTGTATTTATTTTCTTTGATAACACCTACATATATCCCTTCAACTGTTGAAATTTCATATTAAAAATTCACTTAATTTGAAAATAAAATTTTCTGATGTATTTTAATTTTAAACTACTGCGAATTTTTCTGTTGTCCAGTTTGTAGAGCACTATAGTGGAATCTGTGCTAGTTACTGATACATTCGGTCTGAATGAATTGTTTTCATGAATTCCATGAATTCTATCAACTTGGTTTGGAAACGTAAATAAATTTTGCGGTCATAAGAAAATCGTCATTTTGTTTCTGCTTCTATTTTTACCCCAACTTCGTGGCACACACTGTAGATATATATATATATATATATATATATATATATATATATATATATATAAAAAAAAATAATAAACAAAACATTAGAGAAAGATATAAAATTATATATAGAGTTTTTTTTGGTGTATATAAAGACTGTATTACACATAATATTTCAATATGGATATATATATATATATATATATATATATATATATATATATATATATATATATATATATATATATATATAAATTATAGCTGGGTATTCGGCAAGGAGTTATGATCTAAACAACCAAATTTGTCTCAGTCGACGTTCCGACTCTTTATTGAGTCTTCCTCAGGACATCTACAATTTAAAAAGAATGACAAAGAATGTTACACCGAAACAGTTCGTCTTTATATATATAAAAAACAACAAATTACATGTATACAACAGTTTCTTTGAAACGTCGACTGAGACAAATTTGGTTGTTTAGATCATAACTCCTTGCCGAATACCCAGCTATAACTAATATATTTTTTAAAATCCATCGGCAGTTACTCACTTAATTGAATCTATATATATATATATATATATATATATATATATATATATATATATATATATATATACTATATATATATATATATATGTATCGATCATAGTATATATATATACTATATATATTATTATATATATATATATGTATATATATATATATATATATATATATATATTATATATTATATATATATATATATATATATATATATATATTATATTTATATATATATATATTTATATATATATATATATATATATATATATATATATTTATATATATATATATATATATATATATATATATATATATATGTGTGTGTGTGTGTGTGTGTGTTCAGAGGACACTCGCAAAAAAGTTTATCCTGCCTATCTAAATAGTAAATGATTCATTGTGATAACAGATACTGTATATTACATGTGCTGAACTTTATTATTTTCGAGGAAAATACGATAAAAATTAACATAATTAAACAGAATCCCAAAGATAAAGGCCAGACAGTCAAAATAATGATGACAATATTTGGTGTTGAATGAGTGTATTTAAAGTTTCCGATATTTATACATTTTGGAAATATTGTTCATTCGTTGTCGTTGAGTTTATATAGAAAAGGTATTGATTAAGGACTAGAAGTCTCGTTTAGTTTTCTGATTATATTCCTAACGATTCTCTGATGGATAGTAATAATAATATACGAACACTAATATTCTATCACTTTAAATATGAAATATAATTAATATTCTAGCGATGCATATTATTATGAAAATTATCAGTTTATTCGAAAGAAAATCTCTCGTTTTTCTCAAAACATGAGTCTAGAAATATTTTTCTTTCATTTGAAATAAAAGCGAAACGTATTGGTAACAAATATGACAACCTTTATGAATTCCGAATGCGAATCCTTTCATACATAATCAAATGGAACATTATAAATTGAAAACCGGAGGAGCTAGGGGTCCATTGTTCATTCTCACAAGCCTAACAATATGCCCTTCAGGCTGGATGTGTTATTGCCTTTGACAACGTTGTTTTAGAATTAAGATATTTGAGAGGAAATTCGCGAGGATATTTGCAATTCCTCCATTTCATAGTTTCGATATATATGTATGTATATATAGGTATATATTTATATATATGTATATATATATATATATATTATATATATATATATATATATATATATATATATATATATATATATATATATATATATATATATATATATGTATATTGGATCGCTCTGAACACCCTCGAATATTAAATTTAATTGAGAGGTATAATTGAAGATATATATATAAACTTTTTTTAGAGTTACTTTTATAAGGGCGCCACCAAGGGCACTGTGTGTTGGGAAACCTTCAGTAAAAACAGTTTAAACAGCCGAAATACAAATCTATTATCCTATATCGTACAAGTTATTGACTTATCTTAAAAAAAAAGGTGTCTTCTGTGAAACTTGAGAATTGCCAATGTCCCGATCTCGTACCAAATTCAAAATGTCCAAATAACTTCACAAGCATGAACAACGAAACCAATTAACTTCCTTCTCCAATTTCCAAAGAAAGGCTGTAGGTCCTTGCCCAATTTCTCTTCTATTATTAGGGTTTAGTACGTCGGCTAGCTACTATGGTATTAATCTCCTAATATAATTAAATATTTCCTACGGTAATTGACTTTCCTATTGGAAAGAAAGGCGAATATTACTTGTACAGAAATAAAATGATACATAAATGGGTATCCTCTACAAAATGTTCAACAAATTCTATTACAATAAGTACTACAATTAACTGAGACATATTCCGATGGAAGATGTTCAGAATCTCATCGTCCACCATTTTGTAGGAAATACCAAGCATAGCAAAAAATATAAAAATCTAAAAAAGGAAATGTCTGAAAAGAAGAACTGAAAGGTTGATTAATTGAATGTCTTCCATACTACTTACCAAAAAGCCAATTACAACAATCCCAAAACAAATATACTATACCTTTCTAAGGTTTCCAAATAATTCGCGATCTCCTAAATTTCTCTGCGATATCGATTTAGATTCTCGAGTACCTTCCTCGTCAAATCTCCGCATCAAAAAGACCGCCGCATCCGTCTACCGATTCAAAGATCCTCCTTCCCTACCCATAACCGGTCTACGTACCGAAGAAGTGTGAAATAGACCCGCTAATTGCGCGAAATTTGAATCTTCGCTCCCGGACAAAATACTTCAGAATTGCTAAACAGACTGCAGTCAAACAGACTGCATATATATATATATTTATGTATATATATATATATATATATATATATATATATATATATATATATATATATATATAATATAATATAACTATCTGTATATATAACTGATACATACAGGGTTTCCCAAACTCGATGGCCTATTAGAAGTATCTAGAGAACGAAAAAAGTTAGCGACTTGAATTTCGGGATACGCACAAAGGGAATTATGATCTACACCTGGAAAATATTAACATCATTACAACGTTGCCAGGTCTAACTTGAAAGAAACATTTTGATCAATCTTGTTTCTAAGTAGAAATAAAATTAATGGCCTACTATGAAACGTACATTAGGTTTGTTCCAATTTATGGATATCTAGATAATTAATTGAATATAAATTTTATTTCTACATAGAAACTAGATTGATCAAAATGTTTTTTTAAGTAAACTCAACTAAAGAAATATAGATTTATTCCAATGTATTTTTGACATAATCATATATATATATACATATATATATATATATATATATATATATATATATATATATATATATATATATATATATATATATATATATATATATATATATAATATATATATATATATATATTGTAACGGACTTTTCGGTGTCGGTTCTCCTGAATTATAAAGAAGGTATCTTTTAGTTATATACAAAGTTTATCTACAGTAAATTATTATACAGAGATCAAATAATTAAATAGTATGATCCAACGCGCATGCTGCTTCTGCTCTGGTCTCGTTTCGCTGCGTCGAGCGCACCTCCAGTGCGCAGGCAGTCCTTTGTCAGTCGAGGATGGAGCGAAGCGCAGGGGATGTTGCTGGATCTCTGCGTTTCTTAGGTCCGCGATTCCGCTTGACGTGATACGGGGACTGGGGTCGGTTTCGTCGCCGTCAGCTGGTCAACCTCGTTGGTCACTGCAAGCGAGTCCAGCTCCCGGTCTATAGGGAATTCACCGACAATGTACTTGTCGGACGGAACGGGACAATAGATTGGTCAATACCACCTACGAGTATTACGACATCAGTCTTGTCGGACGGGAACGGAAGTAGATTGGTCAATACCCAATCTACGAGGTTTCCGACAATCAGTACTTGTCGGACGGAACGGAATAGATTGGTCAATACCCCAACCTACTAGGAATTCCGACAATCAGTACTTGTCGGAACGGAACGGAATAGATTGGTTCAATACCCAACCTACTAGGAATTCCGACAATCAGTACTTGTCGGACGGAACGGAATAGATTGGGTCAATACCCAACCTACAAGGGTTTCCGACAATCGTACTTGTCGGAAGGAACGGGAAGAGACTGGTCAATACCCAGTCCTCAGGGATTTGGTCGGCAAATCAATACTTGCCGACAGGACGGGAGTTAGACTGGTCCAATACCCAGTCTAAGGGAGAGAGTTCCAGGAGTCAGTACCTCCCAAGAAACTGCCTTTCTGCATTGGAAAAAGGAACCACACGTGGTTTCATTTCCTCCCTGAAGTATGTGTCAGGGAGGCGGGCAAGCTTGAGTTTGGGATTTAACTCCTTCAGCAGATCAAGAGGATACAACTTGTATGTACAAGTGCATTAAGGATAGGCTGAGACGGGAATTTATGGAACATGGAAGTGTGGGGTAGGGTTCAGAGGATTTAATACGGCCAACGCATTCGCCTATTAAGTTTTGGCAAGCAGTGACTTGACATTACCATGAGAAACCCTCTGAGAAAAAAACTCATGGCAGACCAGTCGGCCACGGGGTTTTGACCCCGAGACCTCCCAAATACTAACCAGCGGTAACTTAACATACTCGACTAAGCTAGCGTTGGTGCCTTCTGCATTCTCGGTTGCTCGGGTTATATAGGCAGTGGCTTGCCGCGCCAGTGGAATAACCAGCTTGCCCCTCCAGTAGAATAACCAGCTTGCGCACCACAAACGTTGGTGCGCGAGCAACAACGTTACAATATATATATATATATATATATATATATATATATATATATATATATATATATATATATATATATATATATATATATATATTTTCTAACTGGGGAAATGTGTGCTTACACATAAATTTTCAAACTGGAATTGATGTTTTCTAGAAGAATTCAAATCAAGAATTCTCCTACACCTGAGTAAAAAAGTGCTAACGAAGAATAATGGAAGAAAAACTTCCTGAAATTTGGTATTTTGAAAAGGACATAGGGAAGAATAATAATAACTTTGTATTAAAGTTTGACTGTTTTATCAGTTGTGTCATTTCATCAAATGGAAATTATTCAGTCTACTGAAACGAAATTCAGTTTTTGGATTTTGATTTGTTAAATGGTACTCAATGTTTAACGGATATTATCATTTATTTTGGATTTCAGCTGTCATTTGGATTGGATAATATTGAAGACTGTATTAACTTTTTCATAATCAGGATAAGGCCACTGCCGGGATTTTCGTGACGATCAGTTAGAAAAATATTTTGTGGATTTACCATCAGAAATGAATGAAAAAAAATTTAGAATCGTAATTTGTGACAAAAACAAGTCGGTAAACATACTTATTCAAATAAAAGTGATGATTTGTTACCAATGGACATTGAAGAGGCTGCACGAGTGTTAAAAATATTTTTAACACTTTGCCTTATAAACGTACACTTTTAAAACTCAAAGAAGGCATTAAAAACATCACTTTTAATGGCAGGTGTACAACAACTATCACATTTATTTAAGATTTTATAGATATCATTTTAGTATGTTATATAAAATGAATGAAAATTTCCACCAGTTAAAGGAAATTACATGATTTTTATGTACAGATCCCCAGGTTATATCCTATTATATTGAATTAACCATATAGGTATACAGTATACACCGTGAAGAATATTTGCAGTAGCATCAAAATTCATTTTCTTAATTTGTGTGAACGAGCAAAGCTTCGAAGTTATATCGATTTTTAAATGTCACCTCCAGGCTATCTATCATCCTACGGATGCGACATTGAATTCAGTACATACCATCGAGACGTATCCAAATAGGTTAAAATCATTTCTCAATTTTGTGTGAACGAGTAAAGTTCTGAAGTAACATCGATTTTTGAGAAACACCCCCAGGTTATCTTGCATCTTGTGGCTATGACATTGAATTCATTATGAACCTTCGAAAAACATTCGAATAAGTTTTCAAAAACATTTTTCTATTTGCGGGCATGAGCTTAGTTCAGAAGTTATATCGAATTTTAAGTACCACCCTCGCCCTATTTCCCTACTACATATGGCTGCGACATTGAATTCTTTATTTACCTTCAAAAATTTCTATTTTGTGTGAACGGTCTTCAGTTCTGAAGTTACATCGATTTTTAAGTGACCCTCATGAGCTACCACCCCTCCAACGGCTGCTACTTTGAATGCAGTATATACCATCAAAAATTAGTAGTATATTAATACGTGAAGCCCTTTTTATGCATATAGCGCGCCCGGAGGAGAGTGAGATTTGACACAGCTAAAGTTTATACAGAGAACGAGTGACGAAAGCAAAAATTCATATAGAGTATGTGTTTTAAATACATTGAAATAAAATTCTTTGTGTTGTAGAAAAAATTCAGCTCTTTTGCCATTTTATGTAATCGTTGTATATATTCATACTGCCAATGTTAAACACGTATCATTCAAACTTGAACGATTATAAATAACAGTATAATATCGACAACGGGGCGACCACTTGTTCAAAAAATCTTTTCAATTTCGTGTTAACAAGCTTAGTGCAGAATTAGCGATGATTTTTGATTATATATCATCCAAATGTATCCGAAAACATTCTAAATCGTTTTTCAATTCAGTGTGAACCAATTTATTTCAGAAGCTATACATGCAGTGTCTTCATGCTTTTTTCTTTCAAATCGGAAATGAAATCAACTGCTCCAACATAATTTCCATCGAATATTTATTAATTTGGAGTGTTTGTCAGTTTATTTTCATCCTAAAGGAAGCTGGCATTCAAAATATGCTATAGATGTTATTGCCATTCGAAACATTTTTTTTGATATTTCGAATATTTTCTAATAGTTTTTAACATTGGTTTCTCGTTTCCTAAATTCTACGCCACTGACAGAATTGTCATTTTAGTATAATTTTTCGATTCTCCAATATTTTCTCTGTAAATACGGCACTCTTTTTTCGTAACGCTATAACCACTATTTTTCGAGATATTTAACAATGAACAAATGGCTGCACAATTCTTCTGATTTTTATGTAGTTCTATGTCTTCTTTACTATTATTTGATGTGTCCCAAACTACTTCAACTTACTGCCAAATATCATAAAGAAATATCAACCAGCAATAAAGTAATGAACAAAATTATTTTTAATAATCTGAATAAAACACCCTGTATACAATAAAAATAAATATTTTGTATGAGCAAATTGGGTTAGATCTTCATATTTTGAGCTCAAAATTTTCCCGTTGAAATATTTACACATATTAATGAATCACCCTATATATATATATATATATATATATATATATATATATATATATATATATATATATATATATATATATATATATATATATACGGACGCGTGTGACTCCTTTAAATAGGATTCGGAAATCTGTTGTCAATTTCAAATGGCTTGTATTAATTATTTTTAGCTAATGTAACATGCAATACAAAAAAGTATGTTTACTCCAAATGATTGAATTGCCACTCATTAATATTTTTCATCAATTATATTAATAATCGTTTTTTTTTCAGGTAAGCTACCTTCACTTCCATCATTCGAGTATAAGTTACTGTTGAACTATATCATACTGGTAAGCTATTTTGTTGAATATAATCATAAACCACTAGTAGGTACTTATGAAGAATCTTCGGGAATTAGCCAATGTGTCTTTTATATTGTACAATTATAAAATGTTCAATGTTTCAATATATGTATGTGTACTCTTACATGCATGGAAAAGTGTTACCTTTGTGATAGATGTTCGCTGAAACAATTGGAACAATTATTTATATTCATCAGTTATTCGATGATAAATTTTTTTCTGAGTCCCTTCTCCTTTTGAATTCCTCATTTACAGAATTTTTATCTTTATCAAGTTCGTCAATCCCTTTTTCCTCAGAGCCATTTGATTTGTAGCCTTATGGAAGGGACACAATAAAATATTTTCTTATAGTTTTTGTTCCATTCATGTAGAAATTTGTTTAAGTTGACTAATCACGACATTTTGCTAGGTTTTTATGGTCAACATTTTAAAGTAGACCATGCTTAAGTATAAGAAGTGTTAATTCACACAATCATACAAAACGTAGGTTTAATACGATATTTAATTAGGGAATATTTTCAGTTTAAGAAATGATAGTACTAAGTTAGTGCAATTATAGTGTATTCATATATATATATATATATATATATATATATATATATATATATATATATATATATATATATATATATATATACCAGGTGTAAATGAGTCATTGGCCACCCCTATAACTTTTGAACGCGTTCTTCTATTTTATTGAAATTTGGGTGATTTATCTCAAACAAAATTTAAAATTTTTTTACATACAAAATCAATATGGCTGACTTCCGGTTTCGCAAACAGGGTCGGTCTCAGGAGCAGGGGGTATTATTTAAAATAAAATTATGAATAATTACTTACTTCGTTATTAAGAAACTGACAAAGCTTATGTATGAATCATTTTGAAGGAAATTGAAGGAGTTGTTTGATATACGCTGTGGCCCATGGATGTTTCTATTTAAAAAACTGAGTTTTGATTCGAAAAAGAATTCAATCGTTAATGAACTCCAAGAAAATGAGCTTTTAGAAAAATTATCACTTTGGGCGATATTCTTAGTTGATTATCTATGATTTAGATGACATTGCAGCCATCTACGATACAAAAAATAAAATTAAAAACAAAATTGAAACAGCGTTATAATTGACATTTGACGCATGGAATGTATGTATTTGAAGCCACATAATTAAAATATGTAAATATATATAGGATGTTCCATTTCAATTTCCAAACTTCATATCGTTTTTAGTTAAACCGGAAGTCAGCCATATTGATTACGTATGTCGAAAAATTCAGAAATATGACTGAAATAAACCACTCAAATTTCAATAAAATCGAAAACTCCGTTAAAATGGTATAGGGGGGGCCCATCACTCATTTACACCATATATTTATATATATATATATATATATATATATATATATATATATATATATATATATATATATATATATATACCGGGTGTCCACGGAATTTGGTTCGCCCCTATAACTTTTTTGTATTCGGAGATAATGAAATGGTACACCTGGTATATTTTCATTTTTTTGTGTCCAAATGACATTTAGAATACAACTTTGTATCATTTGTTACTTTTTGTAACCGTTTTTTCATATTTTTTTCGAAATAAATTTTCATTCTAGAGGGCTATAGATGCGTTCAAATAACAAATTTCGGTCCTAAAATGTATGTTAAAATACAACTCTTTCGATCAAAATGTTTCAGCTACGTGACTTTTGATTTTGAAACTTTTATTAGGTACTATTTTTTTTCAAATGGCAACATGGTGGCTCGTCGGGTTGAAAAAAAAGATAATTTTATTACGATTAATTTGATACCGCACTCTAGGTATTAGGTGGAAAGAAAACTGTCGATAATAACCTGAAATCCCGTAACCTTAGAACTTTCTTTAAATGAAGAATCTTATTGAGATTAAAATTACATTTGAAATCATCGAGTAGCCTGTGACCAACACAACTGAAACAAAAGAAATCCGAAGCCACGCTCACAAATCTACGTCGTAGGAAGGTAAACGCGGCAATTTTAGGGCAGAAATTATTTATTTGAACGCATCTATAGCCTTCTAGAATAAAAATTTATTTCGAAATTAAATTAAACAACAGTTACAAAAAGTAACAAATGATACATAGTTGTATTCTAAATTTCATATGGAGACGAAAAAACTGAAAATATACCAGGTTACCCATTTAAAAATCGAAAGTTTATGTCACTTCCTGTGAAACCGGAAGTTGCATGAAGTTGAGTTACCTGCAGTTTTATGAATTAAAAAGATCCTCTAAATTTCATTCAATTATCTCCGAAAAAAAAAAAAAAAAAGGGGCTAGCCACCTTCCGTGGACACCCAGTATATATATATATATATATATATATATATATATATATATATATATATATATATATATATATATATATATATATATATATATATATATATTGGACATGCAGTTGATCTTTCTAAGGAATGGCTACGGTTAATGCAAAATTATTGACAAAATAAATCCACTCTTACATCAGAATTGGTGGCACACAGAATTGCGCAAGTTAATATAAAAAACACGTTCGACCATATTATAATTTTTTGCGAATCGTCAATGGTCTAGGTGCGCAATTTTCAAATACAGGGCCAATGGCAAACACGTTTACAATGGCATTCAAAGGAGGTAACTCCGACAATTCCTACCATTTAAAGGGGATACTGTTTCGCCCATGCACGGGATCCAATCGAAAAACAAATGGAATACCTGTGGAACCGAGGGTTACAATGAGAACGATCAGAATATACCAGCAATTCGGATTTTCAATTAATTTGAAACGTGTGTACATATCGAATGGGAATTCGGTTACCTATAAATGAAATTGGATAGATGTTACCTAAAGTAGGGCTGGTAGGATTTCGTATCCGTAAGTGTTTAAGTGGAAGGAGAGTATTCTAGATGCGTGGCGTGGAGTGCGTGATCAAAACATGTGAATTGAATCAACCGATTATGTGGAAACCGAGTTGTTCGCTTCCGCCTCCAGGTGGTGCTACGTACTTCAGTATTGCCGTTTTAGTGGAGAGCATAGTCAAGTTCACTTCACCGTTGTCTGAAATCGAAATGCAATGAGAATTAAATTTCATCTATATGATTTCTCCTGCTAAGCTTGACATTACTCTTAGCCTATCTATTTTCATATTCGTGTTGAATGTTTTCTTGTTATTATCCATGCAAAAGTATGTTTCGTTTTGTTATTCTGCACCATTCGTCATTGTAAGTGGCAATAGGTATTGTGATATAATTATCAAATTCGTTCAGTAGATGTTAATTGTTTTGAAATAATATAATAATAATATACAGGTTGGCCGCTAAGGTATTCGAGATACTTCGCATATGAATTCAATAACTATATTTTGTCTAGTTTCTCTTGCCGACCACTCACTATCAGGTACACCTGACAGCCACACCTGAAGAGTTACGAATGTCAGGTGTACCTGATAGACGACCTGACAACTGGTGAAAATTCGATCACTTCTGCCTGACAGGTGACTAGACTTGATGTGTCCGTGTCGGAGTATCTGAACAGGTCTCCGTTTTTGACAATCTGTTGGTGAAATCCTAGTTGAATACTCGAGACACATACGGTTGTCCTGTTGCTACGAATCTCACAATAGCTGTCAGTCTTTCGTGTGGGGATATAGCTGCTCTCATTTGTATATATTTTTTCTTGATCAAGGGAGATACAAGTTACTGTAACCTGCTGTACACTGCTGTAACACTGCTGTACACTGAATAGTTAAGGATATTGATATGGGTTAATTTATTCTTTCTCTGCAATAATTTCTTCATTGTTTGCGTTTCTTTCGCTTGTTTTGATGTTTCGCAAAAATTACAAAACGAAAGAGAGAAAGAGCAGATCATCTCCAGGAGAATCCATGGTGAACTGACAAACTGACAGGTGTACATGAAGAGTGTGTGTATTCCGCAGGTATCAGGTACACGTGATAGGCGTAACTGTTCAGACGTACCTGATAGTGTGTGGCCGGCATAAAAATTGAATAAAATAACATAGTTGCGACTAGTGGGTTGGTAATCGAGAAAAAAGTTAATTAATTGTCCACCATTAACACTTATTTGTTTTCATTTATTGCTAGTGTTAAAATCATGCGCGTAATTTATGCATGTGAAGAATACACGAACAATGTCGAAATCGCTGTCTTCCAGACAAACAAACGTCCAATTGAACATTCAAAAATCTTCAATTAACAGTTGCCCTAAACCGAATTTTGAGCGAAAACTCATGCCAAAAACCAATGCTGAAGAAGTGCTTGAGGTAGTTAATACTGATCCTGGTAACACAATTAGAAGAGTATCTGTAAACACTGGATGAACTAGGATAGCTATGCAGCAAGGAAACTTGGCTGCATTCTTATCATTACCAACTGGTACAAGAACTTCTTCAGACGAATGTTCTACCCAGAGTTCGTTTGTCTGAGTGAGTAGGCAATTATCTGGATACCCTTTTGAGGAATCTTTTTTCACTACAAACATGTGTGGGTTGTTGAAACCCACCATGCTGTTCGAAAAATCAATTTCTAGAGCAGATCTCTGTAGAGTTTGAGTTGGAATAATTAATAGTAATGTTATCGAACCACATTCCTTCCATGAAAATTTGAACAGCGAAATGTACAGGGGTTCATTGGAGAACGAACTACCTCTACTACTTGAGGACATTCCTCTTCAAAGTAGAAGGACTGTGGTGCTCCAACCTATTTTGACAGTCACTAATTCTCTCTTTGTACAGCACCCAAATTGGAAGATAGATCGTGATAGCTCAATTTATAGACCATCGCGATCTCCTGATCTGAACCCACTTGACTTTCATGTGGCGACATGCGAAGGTCTATTCAATGAGAAGCCTAATAATAGGGAGTACTCATCCAGATCGTTCAGGCAACGGTTTATGAGATGAAAAACAATATGGAGAACTACAACTGGGATCGATTGTTTCGACGGAGGATTGAGGGTGATCACATGTAGCAGCTTTAGTAATTGTACTGCCATTACGCTTTTATTACAATTAACCCCATACTTTCAAATTATTTCATCTTCAAATCACCATTTTGCAGAACCGTTGGGAATTCTAGAAAAATGAATAAGATCCACATCAACGACCTCCTTGTATGTTAACAAATTCAATAAAATATTCTTTGTTTGGTCGTATTCTAGATTTCCAAATTTTAACAATTCACGGATTTGGAAAAAATCGTAGTTAATGAATGTATTATCTGAATCTGATAATATCTATTTCGTAAATTCAAAATCATGGGTACTTGGATCATTTGTAATAATATCAGTTTCATTTAGACATTCAGTAGATATGTAATATGTTATTGACTCTTCGTTTGAAACGACAGGTGTGAATATAACGGGTCGAATGGAATGTGCAGTGTTCATAATCGTAACCCTTAATATTCACGGATCTGTAGTTTCAACTCTCTCTTGCTAATTGCTCAAACACCATTTCGATGATATTGCCTTACATCTGTTGGAGGTTGATATGCATTTCATAGCAATAACCCATTTTAATCAGTCCCTGTGGTCGAGACGGTTAACCAGTGCCGGTACCAGGTTTAAATGGCGGGTATGATATAGGTATTTGTCAGCCTTGAAGAGTTTGTAACGTGAATTTCCCCAATTGAGTAATGACAACTGATATTTAGATATTCTACTTGAAATGTATGCTCCGGCTAGTTCGAAAAAATTGTAAAATTCTAGTTACAATTTACCTGATTTATCTCTATACAGACAATGAAACAATATGAAAACTTAACTAAAATCTCTATTGGAAATTAATGAAAACTTTAGTTCAAAGATTACAAAACTGATAAAATTAGAATAATGAACTTTAAAAAAAATGAAATTTTGAGCTCGTTTATCAGTATACTGATCTGGTTTATGTTATCTTCCTTTGTCTTTTTCCGCTCCTGTAGGCTTTCGGAACTCCAAGGGCCTTGAATCTTTGGTAAGGTAATATTCCTGGAGTCTTTTTGTAAGCTCCTGAGGTCTTTTATTGCTTTTAAAAGCTCCTGGGGCCTTTAATTGCCTTTCCAAACTCCTAGGACCTTTCAATGGCTCCTGGGGTCTTCTTTCAATGGATATGAAAGAAATAACTCACTTATGTTGACTTGATTTATAGTTCTCTGTCATAGGTTCTTTTCACGACCTCAGTGAAGAAGTTATTCAATTTGGGCGGTACAAGTGAGACTCATCTTGTGCGATGGAAATTATAACAAAATTATATCAGAAAAGTAGTCCTCTATAGAGTAATAAGGTCTATCAAGGGCGATTGTAAAGTTTCTTAGCATTGTAAATGATGGACTTTTTGTTAATTCAGAAGAAGGAATAGGGAGGTCAACATGATGTCCCGAAGATCTGGTGGAATACCCGTGCTGTGACACCAAGGGTACGGCATGAAAATACACATGAATCAAGCACACAGATTCAAGTATTCAAGTATAAAGAAGGAAGCGTCAAAATTCTATTTTTCTTGAAATAAGGTTTGCAATGAGCCCTATTTTTCAGTACAAACATGTAACGAATTGCTCTCTTCTGCAATTTGAGAATGTTGTCAATGATCTAAGCGGTGAATGTTTGGTCTCCAATATACTTGGTTGAGGGCGCTGTGGGTTGTTATCCAGATAAAAGTTCCGACCGCGATTTCTATTGGGGACGAATTAGAAATTTGTTAATTCACTCCTTGCCAAATAAGCTGCACTGATGAGATCGAAATAGCTGTGTGCAGATTTTGAGTCGGGGGACTTGACGATTTCTATAATTCACTGTTGGATTTTGAATGTAGAATTTTCGTCAGAGAATAAATATACCCAGCTCCCTTGGAAAGTTGTTTGATAATTTTTTTAATTGTTAATGAATTTTTCTTGTCACTTTATGTAATTTGCTTATTATCATGAACTTGATGATGTTCATAATCTCAGTAACCAGTTTATTGATAAGAAGTAGTTTTTTTCACGGCCCTTGATACTCGTTTATCAATTTTTTATCGCGAAAATTGTTTCAAAAGTTTGAAACTCCATATTCATAGACTTCATAGATCTCCTCAGACCTACTTTATGTCAGAAATATCCTTTTACACAAGGCGACGCGTTGGCTGCTTTCTTGGCGTCGTGTTGGCTCCTCAGGTCGAATCTATGAAAGCTCTTATGGCGTCGAGATTTATGAGGTATTTTTTACGTGCATAAAATATTGATATAATGGTATAAAGCGAATCTGACTTTGCGACGTTATACGATAATGGTTGTTTGGTGGTAATATGTTGGAGAACTATATATATATATATATATATATATATATATATATATATATATATATATATATATATATATATATATATACCCTAACGACACAAGTACATCCCCTGTACATCCCAGGAACGTCCTTCATTTGCGACTAGGACGTCCCTGGGATATCCTTTGTCGGGACATGGTACCTACTAGGGACGTCCCAGGGACATCTACTTTCCACTGAAAAGGACATCCATGGGATGTCCTTCTGATATGTCCCACGGATTTCCCGAAGATATATATGAGGTACATCCGCTGGACGTCCTGGCATTTCCATTTCCTTGATTCATATAGTTTGAAGAATTTTATGGAGGAAAATTTGGAGAAAAAAAATTCTAAGATTCTCAACACAAAACAAGTTTAATTCATAAAAGAATGTAGCATTGTGTTAAAATATGATAATTACAGAAAACGACAAACAAAAACTCATCCTATATATATATATATATATATATATATATATATATATATATATATACATATAAATATATATATAATTAAATATATATATCTATATAATATATATATATATATATATATATATATATATATATATATATATATATATATATATATATATATATATATATATATATATATATGTGTGTGTTCAGAAAGATTTCCGCGGTCGGAAGTATTTGAAAAACTTGGTTCACGGAATGAACCGCGTAAAAGATTTGAAAAATCTCGACGTTTCGGCTCCTTTTGCGAAGCCATCTTCAGGAGAATTAGAAGGGGAATAATTCAGAATAGTGGCCTCAATCTGCCTACTCCACGATTCGAAATAAAAGGAATCGGAAACAATACGATTGCGTGGTCTCAACCTGCCTACTCCACTAACCGTACTGCTTCCTGTCAACTCTGAAGTCTCAACCTGCCTACTCTTCAGAGTCAACTCTGTTGACTCTGAAGAGCTTAAGTAAAAAATAAATAAATAATTATATTTGCATCAGTTGATATAAAATGCTATGCAATAGCTTTACTGCCACAGTCCCGAGTGCCACACGTCTTGTCTCCATTGAATTAGTTCAAACCCGGAAACTTTGCGTGAATTCAAGAGTTTCACTTCACTCGGAGTTGGAATATAATAAGACAGTTTATAGTCAGAACCGAAAAAGGTCCTTTGTGCATAAAGTGCAACTCGCGAGTGATTTATTTTGTTATATCCATTTGAATCCATTAGTGGCGGATACAATAAGCCCCTCAGTTCCATTATAAAATTTATTGAGTGATTTCTCATTTTACTTTGTCAACGGTCGTATCCATAGTTTCATAGTGAACATAATTTTTTTTTTATGTTATCTCATCATAAATTTTTACCCGAGGCGAAGCTAAGGGGTTATAGTCTCACGACAAAAAGTTAGTAGCTGGTCCGATTTTAAAAATTCAAACGGATATCAATAAAACACATATGATTTCATAAGAAAAGTATTTTCAAAAATTTTTCCCCACGAAGAATGAAAAAATTATAGCGTTTTTAGATTTTTTCGTCCATAGACATGTGGTGCTATCTATAAATCTTAAACCTAAACCGTTTTTCACAATAATGAAATAAAATGATAGCATTTAATGTGTAGTTTTTAATTTATATAATACATTCAAAAAATATTGACGACATGCACATGCGCCGAGGGGTTTTATCATTTCTAGTGCTACGCAGTAGGGTGTCCGGATTTTTAAATGTATTCTAAAGTGCTTTACACACACACACAAACACACACACATACATATAAATATATATATATATATATATATATATATATATATATATATATATATATATACATATAAATATATATATATATATATATATATATATATATATATATATATATATATAATGGTATTATTCTTTGCGGAAATACTTAGTTCCCAAAGTAATCATATTTTTTTTATACAAAAGCTTGCCTTAACAACCATATATAAAATGAAGCTGAGAAAATCTTGTAGAGGCTTATTCAGAAAAAATGATATTCTAACGCTAAGTGGGTTATTTATATTTAATTGCTTATTATATATACACAAACACAAAAATTACTATGAGGAAAACAGAAACAGAAATACAACGAGGAGCCCTATTTATATCCTATATATATATATATATATATATATATATATATATATATATATATATATATATATATATATATATATATATATATATATATATATATATATAAATATAAATATATATATATATATATATATATATATATATATATATATATATATATATATATATATATATTATGGAAAACGCTCGAACATGTCGTTTTAGTTTTTCTGTTTCGTACATTTTGACCAAATTATTTTGTTCTTTTAATGACTTCTGTCAAAAATATGACGTCATCGACATTTTTCTCAAATGACAGTATATAGCATGCGATACATCGTTTGAAAGCTCTTGCTTCACTTAGTATTTTCCTGAATTTTTATGCGATTCTGCAGCTCCGTTTCAAAATGGCGGCCGCCTAAAACTTCTATTGAAATGCCATTGAGATATCGAATTTCGTTTTTCTCCATGGAATCAAAAAACAAGCTCAGGCCAAGAAACTTAATGTAAGGACAGGAATTGAATGATTGAGTATGATGATTGATTGTTTTTTCTGATAAATCAAGAAAGAGTTATTCTTTTACTGGGAGTCAATTGAAAATGATTTTCACAATTTTACTGCCGCCATTTTGAACCGAAGCTACAGAATCGCTTAAAAATCTAGGAACATACTAAGTGAAGCAAGAGCTTTCAAATGATGTATCGCATGCTATATACTGTCATTTGAGAAACGTCATATTTTTGGCAAATGTCATTAAAAGAACGAAATAATTTGGTCAAAATGTAGAACACCGAAAAAGTAAATTGACATGTTCGAGCGTTTTCCATAAGTCCATACTTTTTTCCACACTGTATATACATAGAATAATTGACTAAGTGAAAGTAACCATTGCATAGTACGAATATAAATAGATTTCGTGTCATTTGTAAATTAAGATAAATTGATGTATTATGCATATATCACACATCTGATACACATTCCACTATCGCATGTTCTAATGATACATTTTGCACTTGAACAAAACTAATGCACCCACGGTGCAAGCGAAAAGGTGTTTGCTTTTCTGTACTGTGGCAGGTTGATGGATCTGCGATACTGCAAATACAAAGCGCGCCATCTAGCGGTGATTAATGACGTATATTGGTTTATCTGTAATCAATCACAAGGACAGAATATTCGACTATGGGAAATCGCGGAATTAGCAAATTCCACCCCCTGTAGCGTCCGCGGACGTTCGAAGTTTGCTTGTCCTGTGCCGATTCGATCTAGATCAGTATAAATTGGACTAATCAGTATTAGTCTTGCTTCGTAGGCGATCAATTTTAACCTCACCTCGAAGTGAGGTTAAGTAAGAAGTAATTGATGTTGCAAAATTACGTAATCCTCTTCTTTCAGATATTTATAAATCTGATAACTCATTTCAAATTCACTTAGAAAAGTGAGACCAAATTAATAGCTTTTCAACTGAACGGAAGTATTCAACTGTCCAGCCTTAAATGTCGTTCATCTTAATGGATATAATATGTTATATTTTCAGTTTTATAAAGAAAAACGAAAAATACCAGTGTAATGCAATAAGAGTATATCACTGAATGTGAGAGCGCAGCATGAAATGTATGACGTTAGACTTGTTTTATTGAAAAATAAATGCCTAGTCTCACAAACAGATCTTCTTTTAGTGTGGACATTATACTCAATTATGATTTCATGGAAATTCGAATTTTTTTTGAATATTCTCGCTTTATATTTCAAGAGAGTACTCGCAAAGTATGACAGTAAATAGAGGTCCACAGTTGTTCTAATATTTCGGTAATTCCGCCATCTTCTACTTATTTCTTTTTTAAATAGATTATTTCAGTAATTGGTCGTTTTTTCCTTAAACCATAAAAAACTTATCAACTCCTAATTTCAAAAAGTAATTATTAACTGTTAGTATCTTGTGTAGGTGTTTCTCCAATCGGTATATACGTCAATAATATGATAAATTTTTTCATACTCAAATTCTTATTTATAGCTCATCATGATATATATATATATATATATATATATATATATATATATATATATATATATATATATATATATATATATATACACTCACGGACAAAATTATTGCATATTTTATTTTAGGTCTAAATTTTTTTCCCTTTAACACTTTTGTGATTTCGGTTGCTAAATCTGTTACATTGGAGTGTTCTACGTATATTGCAATTTATTGCAGATAAAATAATGGTAAGACATAGCTTTTATAACTGAATTAGCGATAACTTGAAATTATAACTGAATAA
This sequence comes from Cynegetis impunctata, assembly GCA_030704885.1. Classification (NCBI taxonomy): domain Eukaryota; kingdom Metazoa; phylum Arthropoda; class Insecta; order Coleoptera; family Coccinellidae; genus Cynegetis; species Cynegetis impunctata. The sequence goes on along the minus strand of JARQZK010005105.1, from coordinate 2,021 downwards.
GCGGAAAGCTATAATCGTAGCTTAGTGTTCCTTGATGACTAAAATAATTTTCAGAATGACATTTTCAGTTCATTATTTCTTCAATCTGTAGTTTCAGTTAGTGAGATGCCACGTTTGAATGAGTTAGTTGCGGTTAAAATTGTTTGTTTAATCAATGAGGGGTATAGACAAGAAGACATTGCACAGAGATTGAATATCCATCAATGGACTGTTTCTCGCGTACTAAAACGTTACAATGAGACTGAAGGATACTGAAAGCGGCCTGGTCAAGGACGTAAGAGAATTACAACGCCAAGAAATGAGCAATATTTAAGAATTCAATCTTTGCGAAATCGTATACTTAGTGCTCCGCATCTAAAAAATCGAATACTAAATGCAAGGCAAGTCAATGTTTCCACCAAATCAATAATAAGGAGACCTAAGGAGGTCGATTTAAAGCCAAGACGTCCTGCTAGAGTTCCTCGGCTTCTCCCACGCCATAAAATCGGAGGGTTACAATTTGCAAGAGCACATGCTGACTGGAATGAACATCAATGGGGAAAAGTTCTTTTTACAGACGAAACATGAATACAATTATGGAAGCCTGATGGACGTAGTCTAGTAGACAGAAGGTCAGGAGAACGTTTTGCAGAATGTAATCTTGTACATAATCTTAGCTTTGGTGGTGGTTCCATTATGCTGGCATTAGTTGGGAGAGTCGCACCGAGCTCATTGAAGTGAATTTAATCCTTGCAGAACATGTTATACCATATGCCGGCTTTATTTCATATAATAACTTTGTGCTAATGCACGACAATGCCCGTGCCCATGCCGCAAGAACAGTAAACCAGTACACTGAGGATTTAGGGATTGCAAAGCCAGAGGGGCCACCATATAGTCCTGACGCAAATCCCATAGAACATGCATGGGATAGCCTAAAAAAAAATATTCGAACAAGAAATCTAGCTCCTAACTCAATTACAAAATTAAGGATTGCTGCACATGAAGAATGGAATCGAATACCACAAGAAACCATCAAAGATCTTTTGCGCAGTATGCCTTGGAGGATGCAGGCTATCGTTAGAGCTAGAAGAGGAAATACTAAGTACTAAATTGTTATCATTTTGTCTTAAACTAATGTATCGTGTCGATGTTGTTGCTCTTTCCTAATTGAACGTTATTATCAAAAACAGACCATTTCACTAATTTCTCTACGAATCTGTTCTAAAGCTTCAATATGTAATTAACTCGATTATTAATAACGTAGAACACTCCAATGTAACAGATTTAGTGACCGAAATCCCAAAGGAGTTGAAGGAAAAAAAAATGAAGACCATAAATAAAATATGCAATATTTTCGTCCGTGAGTGTATATATATATATATATATATATATATATATATATATATATATATATATATATATATATATATATATATATTCTTTCGCTCCCTCTCATTTTGAATATGTAGGATGCCGTGGCTGACTGACAGTGACATCAAACATAAATTCGTCATTTGTGCTGTAAATGAAGTTTCAAAAAAGGTTCAATTTAGGGTAGAAGGAAAAATCATATGCATTCCACGAGAGCAAAGTGCCCTTTCCTTTCTTGGATGTTTACTACATCCTATGTGAAGGAAAAGTGGCACTTTCCTCCTCAGTAATGCAAATATCTATTTTTTCATTGATTTAATCATTTTCTGCTTTCACTTTGTCAGAACGTAAAGGTTGGAATAACTGAAAATTGTTCAATTTCTCTCATGGTCTATTGACAGCTATTTAAATTTTAAACAGGTAATGCAAGCTTTCTGTGTATTTTCTCACCGATTGACTACATACACAAAGATAACCGAATTCTATACGCACTCGTGATGTGCCTGTGATTATGATCACAAAGCTTAGAACACAGCTCTTTGATCTTCAAATTCGTTTGACGTTTTGTTGCTCGAACGTTACGTAAGGGTTCATAACATATGATTTCACCAAGGAAATTCAATCAAAAGCACAAATTCCAATTAATTCCTCTTTGCGGCTTTTAAACT